>CAVLJG010000001.1:21250133-21363495 GCA_963669975.1 Acanthoscelides obtectus
AACCCGTTCAAACTTCCCGCCGTCTGATCCACCAATCAGAGCACGCGGTGGATCTAGCGGTTCCCGCCAATCAACATATACCATCAACCCCGTTCAAATTTCCCGCCGTTTGATCCGCCAATCAGAGCACGCGGTGGATGTGGTGGGCGTGGCCAAAAAGTGGAAGTGGTGGGGGGCGCCCAGAGTGCACCAGTATCTACTTTTAATGTTATAGATCTCAACGCGTAGAACAAAAGTATTCATTGGCCCTAAGTTTTACGCCAGTAAATTCCGAAATACCTGTTAGCAGACCGTAGCGTAGTAGTGCTATTGCAATTCTGCCACATATACAGGGTGACTAAGCTTGCATCAATGGAATATTGGTTCGAGTAAAAGTTTTTTTACCAAATTTCCAAGCTTATGCTGCACCGTCGCTGTAGGAATACATTTCTTAAATATCACTGATAAACACGGGATTTGTGACATGACAATTTTTGGGCGTATCTTATGTATTCTGAGAACCTTAAATCAAATCTAAAAACAGAATTTCGGTAACACCTACTTTTATGAATTACAATACGTAACATCTCATATTGCTGCATTTCTCGGCATTTATGCGATGACGCACATATATAATGTTAAGACCTGTCTATTCCTGTTTATTATATGCGAGCTCTATGTTTAGAGAGCATATTGCGTTTATTAGTAGACTAATAGGAGCCGAGTCAGTTACGTTTTCTATGTTGAAGAGTACTGAGATGTTCTGAGTACTGTTAATTTTTGTTAAAACGGTGTGTTGTTTTTAGTTTATTGTGATCGAGACTAGCTTTATGGACAATGCCTAGAAATTGTGTAAATAGTTCGACCAGTTTTTGTCATGTGTGCGGTGAGCAAACTTTTAAATCCCAAAAACCTACTTTTACTCCCGTTGTGTTAGCATACGAACTTTATTTTGGAATTAAATTTGGCGACCAAGATAAACTAAGGGTCCCTATGGGTAACGTTGTTAACAGATTGGTTAAGAGGCGACAATCGTAAATGCCCTTTGCGGTACCAATGATTTGGAGAGAACCGAGAGACCATTCTACTGATTGCTATTTTTGCCTCACAAATATTAAAGGTTTTGGACCAAAATCGAAACATACTGTTAAATATTTTAATTTACCATCAGCTTTGCGGCCCGTTAAGCATAGTGATGAACTTTCTGTCCCAGTTCCACCAGAAGCTTGGTCTTTGGATGAAAAAGTCGAATCCAACGATTTTGAAAGTGATTTCCGATCCTTCCTTTGACCTGCCAGGATGTTCAACAGCGACGCATTTGATCACACAGGGCGAACTTTTAATGACTTAGCTCCAGAATTAAATCAGTCAATTTCCCAGTCAAAACTTTTAGCGTCAAGATTAAAGGGATGGAATCTTCTCCACGGTGATGTTAACATTATTTTTTACCGAAAAGGCAACAAGACCCCACATACCGTAATTCCGTCAAGAAAGGGAGTTGATTTATTGCTCCGAAGTCAACAATTTGTTTGACGCGTTTGGACAGAAAATTTAACCTAAAGGCTAAGATCCTTCGGACCACCTTGAGAAGCAACGACAAGTAGTAGGACATGATCCAATAAAGTTTTTTTTGTTTCTGTCAACATTTTCGATTGAATCCAAAAAAACACGTTTTCCCATTCTTTGTCGTCAAATAATAAGTAAATGTTCTAAATACCCCCTTGAACAACTTGCACCAGTACAACCAGACTCTACAATTATTTCGGAAAAATTTGCTAGTATGATTAGAATATATGACCACAAAGTATATCCCCTTCAAAATCTACCCTTTCCCTGCTCTACTGGTACTTACCGATGATGGAAGGTTGTTCCTTTTCACATTATGCGGGACATCCCTGCAGCGAATTATCTTTCGTTTCGCACAACATCCGTATGTTTTTGGCGCTTCAGCGGCACGGGTATTACGAAACTTGACATGTGACATTATTCCGACTTTTTTGATATTATGTAGGTTTTCGTACAATACGTCAACTTGGGACAAGTTGTTATTTACTTTACGCTCACTTGTAGCTTGCGCGGAATAAACTATTTGTATTTTAGCTTTCTTAGTCAACAAGTTGATATCTTATCGTTTTTCTTTTGACATTTTTTTTAAGTTATCACCCTGCTGGACAAGTTTTCCAGGTGGTGCATAGATACGTGGATAAAAAACATGTCACTATTATTCTAAGTTTTACAAGCAACTATTAGAGTTTGGAGCGTACGAATATACTTAAAAAAGAAACATTTAACATCCTCCACCGATACAATCCCCAAATTGCAAGCCTTAGAAAAAAATTTCTGAAAACGCGCCTTCAAATCATCAAAAAACGAAGTTTGTGCGATTTTTTTTTTGTCTTTTACTCCACCGCTACTGGACCGATTTTTACTAGTATAACTGCAAAGCTGTTGCGTACTTGGCATAGTAGTAACATTATGTGAACATTTCATGGCGGTACTTCCCAAGTTATAGGCGGTTATCAGATTAGCGGACAGACATAACGACGGAAATGAGTGATATGAATCAAGTCGAAGCGAATAACCAAAATTTCTGCGTTATGTACCGCGGTTATGAAATGCTTTAAGATGACACACGGGTTGATGACGTCAGTTACTCGAATCGCTTGAACGTGTTGGTTTTAACCACGGTTTTGTTGCGAGTTGTTTATTTTAGAAAAGCGCGTATATAATTTCTGATTTTATTTATCATCACCTAATAATTGGTGCTTTTTCGTCTACAAAAGTGTATGAAAAGTTTAAAAAAGAAACCTTTCATAATATTAATGGGGAAATGTTTTTTTAGATAATAATTTTTAATGATAGAACCATGGCTTTGTAGGTTTGATAACTTTCAATTCTCTTAGCGTTTCCGCATGTCAAAGAAAACATTTATTGATTTAACAGAAATGATAGGAAAAAGCGATGAAAAAAGATATTAGCAAAACCGTATACAGGTGTACATTATCGAGTGAGTTTGTAAGGCCATATTTTAATATTCTTGTGGTACGAGGGATGTCTTTTAAGTTTTGCATATAGAAACATAGTAGGCCACGCGGATCGAACGTCAGTACTGAATCTTAACCTCACTCTTTAGTAAACTTAAATTCAAAGTTTCACAACAATACGTTCAGTGTTCTCACTACAGTGAATTTTTAAGTGTCACTAAGTCATTAGAAAAATGGAAGTCACCCAGAAAAACGTCGATGCTGTGCGCAAACTGATCATTCAAGATAGACATGTGACAAGAATACTTCGAAAAACAATAAAGTCATTTAAAACTTCCTACCGTGTTGTTTTATTTCCATATGCAAAACTTAAAAGACATCCCTCGTATATGGCTACACATGATACTTTGTTAAGCATTAGAACTAGATTTGAAGTATCCCCAACAACAGTAACGAGTATAACTAATAAGGAGCTCTACTTTATGCTACAACTGATGTCAGCTTGTACCAAGTTTTCGAAAAATGAAGCTGAAGTACAACTAAAATATCCAATACCCGTCAAAATTCTAACTTGTCACATTTCAAATAATAACCAGAAATATGAAACTACTCCTGAGTTGGGTAAATACCACAATTTTGCGGCGATAACTATAACATATAATAACTGATTCATGACGTCACGGATCTTACAATCAAACTGATAACCACAGTCGCTTGAACGGCATGGGTATCATGTAAAAACTTAAAAAAATGTCAAAAAAAACCTATAACATGTCATCTCGCAAACTAGGTAGTTTTTAGGGCGCAAACAGTCATTCCACGTTTGTTCACTACCACGTGTGAAAATGATTTTTCCAGACGTTGGAGTTTGATAAAAATTAATTTCTCAGCAACATCTACATGAGGCACGATCTCATACGTCATTAACAATTTATAATTTCTCAGCAATATCTACATGAGGCAAGATCTCATACGTTATTAACAATTCAATTTCATTGCAAAATTCCGTTTAAACGGGGTCCATTTTTGGCATGGCTATCATGTAAAAAACCTATAAGACGTCAAAAAAATATAAGAAGTCATATTGCAAACTAGGTAGTTCTTAGGGCGCATTCCACGTTTACTCACTAGGATCGTTGTGAACGTCCATCTAAGGAGGAAACACCCAACTAAACTACACTCATTATTGGTTGCATATGTTTTGTGAGGCCAAATGGTCCTTGTGTTTTTATCTCTGAGAAGAAAGTTGGTTGAATAGCAAGATCGCATCTGGATGATTACACTGGACAACAAATTTTAGTTTTTTAATTGTATCTTGTAGGAAAAGTGCACTTCTTTGTTAATTTTGGGGCGCTGAATCCAAAAATGACAATGAAATAAAAAAATTAGTTGCGGTTTAGAAGAAAAACTTTTTATTTCTAAGGATATATTAAAAAAAGTAACAAGATTCATATACTTATAAGAATCAATATATGCGCTGTCTTTTTGCTGTTCTTTTATGGATCGTTTCTGGAGCATCTCTACCAAGAGTCCAACAGTAGTCTGCAAGCATGGAAGGATTCCACTTTCCCTGGTACCTTTTTTCCATTGTTGAAATATCCTGATGAAAACGTTCGCCGTGCTCATCACTTACGGCTCCGCAATTGTCAGGAAAAAAGTCCAGGTGTGAGTGTAGGAAATGTATCTTAAGAGACATATTACAGCCCATCTTTTGATACGATGACAGCATATTTTTGACAAGGGTTTTATAGTTGTCAGCTTTTCTATTTCCCAAGAAATTAGTGACCACCAGACGGAAATCATCCCAAGCAGTTTTTTCAATACCTGTTAAAGTGTTTTCAAACTGTGTATCTTTCAAAATATTTCGATTCTGTGGCCCAACAAAAATACCTTCTTTAATCTTTGCCTCACTTAGTCTTGGAAATTTCTGACGCAGGTATTGAAAAGCTGACCCGTCTCTATCTAATGTCTTGACAAAGTTTTTCATTAGGCCCAACTTGATATGCAGTGGTGGTAATAAAATTTTTTTCGAATCTACTAATGGCATATGCTGTACATTTTTTTGACCTGGCTCTAGGAATTGACGAACAGGCCAGTTTTGTCTGGTGTAATGAAGTGCCTTTGCCCGACTGTCCCATTCACACAAAAAACAGCAAAACTTTGTGTAGCCTAGCTGCAGGCCAAGTAAAGGTGCAACAACTTTCAAATCGCCACAAATATGCCATTGGTGCTCATCGTATTTTATGCATGTCAATAGGTACTTCATATTGTCATATGATTCTTTCATATGAAGTGCATACCCTACAGGAAGAGATGGTAAAATATTTCCAATATGCAATAAAACTACCTTTAAACTCAATGTTGAACTGTCTATAAACAATCTCCATTCTTCTGGGTTATAGTTTATATTTAAAGCCGCCAGTAAGCCGTTAATGTTACTGCAGAAAACCAAGTTATTCTCCATATTGAAAAATGGTTCTAAGTCTTTGTGGCGTTTATGAAAAACACATACCGAAACATCGTCTTCTAACAAGTTCCACTGCTGCAGTCTTGATCCAAGTAACTCTGCCTTACATTTTGGAAGTTCTAAATCTCTTACAAGATCATTTAATTCTGACTGTGTTATTTTGTGCGGTTAGTGGCATGACGTGCTCGGTATAAAATCAGGATCTCTTGACGTTGATGGCATATCTTCTTCCTGACGAAACACTCGATCGCCATGATCTGATTTGTTTTTTGATTCGCAAGTGTAGGATTCTGGGGGTTTTGGAATAGGATTTTCGTCACTGTGAGGCACAGGTCTCATCGCAGATGGTATGTTTGGGTAGTTAATAACCGATTTTTTTTTCTTGGACATACCTGTGGCTTGTCCAACACAAGGTACCATGCAAAAGTAACAATTATTAATATGATTTGTAGGCTCTCTCCAAACCTTTGGGACAGCAAAGCGCATAGACCGTTTTTTGCCATGTATTACAGCAAATGTGGGGTGCCCACTGTTTGTCTTGATCACCTAGTTTACAACCGAAATACAGCTGATATGCCTTTGTTATTAGTGGAGTAATAGACCGTCTCTGAGACGCAAAAGTCACATCACCACACACGTAACAAAACTGATCTGGATTATTTGCACACTATCGAGACATCTTGCATGAACGCTGTCAGCCAACTGAGGAAAAAATGGCTAATATAAAACAATATAATGTACACGTATGTATAACGTAACACAATCATGCCGATTACATCATCTTTCCTTGCCGAATATAAAAATGTAGCACGTGCATTCTTGTGAATTACAGTATATTAACACTGTCACAGCAGGAACACATATAATTACCGTATCTCTAAAACTTGAACTAATATTGAAAAAATAAGTTTCATTCCGGTTTTAGCACATTAAAAATAGTAATATTTTGTTGATTTTATTTAGAATATTTATTTATTATGGGAAATCATCACCGCGCCCGCGTTGTGTGTAATTACTGTTACCATATATATGGCTTGTAATTCGACAGTGTACAGTGAATATAGTTATTTCTTATCTCTCTCATTTTTGAAATTAAGCAAATTTGTATATGTAATTTCCAGAATGGATACAAAAAGTGGATGCGCAACTAATTTCTAGCTTTGAATCTTAATTAAGTGTATTTGGGACAAGAACCCAATGTAATTATCATTAACACATACAACTGACAGCTTAGACCTCCAGTAATGCCATCTCAGAAGCAAATTTTACGTCACATTAGAACCAAAGACTGATAACAAGCCTCGTGACGTTTAGGCAACACGTACAACTAAGTGCTAAGTTAATATCTTGAAGAAAACCTACATAACGTCAAAAAAAATCGGCATAATGTCACTTTTCAAGATACGTGATACCCGTGCGGATCGGTAAATACCAATCCAAATTGGTAAATACTATTTTCATTTGGTTATTCGCCTGAATTTGATTATGGTCTTTCGTGATGTACATGTCATATGATATCCAGAAAACATATATCATTTTCGAAATTTTTCGAGATTACAATACCTTTTCGCCAGTCGACGTGCAAATTAACATGAATATGGAGATTCAGCGGCAGGTATGCGCATGTTTGATGTGTCTGCAAGCATCCTAGCATCAATTCCATCAATTTCCTATTCCGGACGAATATCAGAAATCCGAGCCGCGATGAAAACAAAAGCTGCGCTGTGATGCCAGCCGGCAAAGCTTTAGTGGTTGTATAATCCGAGTAGGCCTCAGCAATTACGCTGAAACAGCTGAAGAGCGGCAGCAAGAACGGGCCTATACGACCATACCGTACAATCGCCAAAGGTTGCTGCCGATTTCCATTAATTTAATCATCGTTTTGTGGCAGCAGCGCCATTGCTGGCCGCCGACGGCTCCCGTTTCTCTATTTGCTAGAAATTTCAGCCGAAACGATGGACGTACACTGCGAAAAAGCATGATAACCTAATGTGAAAACCTCCTATTATCTCCCAGACTGGCTCACTTTCTGTCCTGCTACATTTGATGGATTCTCCTTATTCTCACACTGACGTTCCCAGAAATTAGTTTTGGTACCAACACTGTTTTTGTTACGCATAAGGGCGATTTATGCACAATAAATCTGCCTTACAGCATCGTGAATAAGAGCCACCAATGTAGGTTCAGTTTTTTACCTCTATATTTATGAAGTCACTATTTACACCTATAAAGATTCAAAAATAACTATAATGATTGTCTTAGTGCCGATTTCACCAACATTATTATTCTGGACCAATAGGAAAATACCTTATCGAAATGCAATTTGACGGAAGCCTTCAAAGGTCTCAGAATATCAGTGATTTCTATTAAAATGTTGAATAAAATCGTGAAAATTCGACTGTATTATAAACAAGACCACTTTCTGATTCCAACATGATGCTTTTGTACAGAGAAAACAGGACAACTTCCATGTATTTTGATTTATGTTATAGGTGTACATTTGACCATCCGTTATCCCCTCAGCGAATGGGAATGGGAGCAATAATAGCTCGATTTTGTAGCTGTTAAATTTGGCAGCAGGTTTGGTCGTTTGTTAATTCATGGCAATCTCGAAATTTGTTGTTCAATATACTGTGTGTATCATTATAGCTACACATACCTGTTGAATTGTGCGGATTTGCAAGAAAATAGAATATAAAATGTATTCCAACAATTCCTCATCTCCCTTTACATCATAATAGTAATCATTTGTTATAAATTCATGGGTTAATGAATTTCTTCAAAGCAATCAAAACAGTATGTTGTCCCCATCCTAAAACACCGATATGTGTAAAACATGTTAATCCCTACATCTCCGAGGTGCATAATGCAATAACTGTAGACATAGACCTAAAATTATTAGTAATTACTGAAAAATAAAAGCTAAAAAGAATTATAAATAGATAAAATATTGGAGGTTAAGGTTTTTGACTGGTGACTGGTGGGGATACAATATAGGGATGTATCGAAAACATCGATACATCGGACGTCGAACATCAATCTTTACGCATCGATGGTTTCATGACGATATATCGATATCGAGAGGAATCATAAACATCCGTAACCGTATATCCCGAGTCTATCCTTAACTGTGCTACCAGCGAGGACTGGTAGCTTCGAAATTGAAAGGCCAGAAAGCTATTTAGGTGTTTAGTAGTATTTGAATATTATCATTACAGACGAGCACTGAGCCACTGAGTGGCCACTGAGCACTGTAGTCTTTTCTTCATTCTGTATGTCCCCAAGGGATATAATAAAATAGACTGAAAACAGCGCATTTAATGATTTTCAGTTCTCAGAGAAAGATTTTCCCCTGCCGGCCCTTGACATCGTTTCGAAATACGCGACACGACATGAGAGTTGTTTAATATTGTTATGGGAGCAACTTTAGGATCAAAGATATTAAATAAAGTAGAGTATTTTAAACACAAAAACTGCGCTAGTTTTATCAGAAGAAAACACTATATCTCTGAGCCACAGAAGCAAAGCGAATCTCAGGCTTTCGATTCTCTCATCACTAGTGTGATGAAATGACAATTTGCCCCTTTTTGGATTACTTGAAAAAGTTATGTGCTTTCCAGTTCGTTTCATTAAGTTGCGTTCAGTTCTAGGAACTAGTTCGTGAACCAACTACTTTATGCAACAATACCACAAAAACTATATATACAGAAAGAGAGCAGATATTCCAGTCTTTCAGTCGAGATAACGTAAAAACGATTCAATTCATATTTTTTAACCGTTCCAATACATTCCACTGATCTCAAATGTATTCTCCCATCACTAACATTATGAGACACTAATTTCAAATGTCAATTCCGATCTCCTTTGGTCTATTCTCCTTCTCGAACGTCACTGTATTCTATGTTTTGTGATCACTTGTTTTGTTATATGTGAGAAATGGAATTTTTTAACAACAAATTTCCGTATAAAAGTGCCCCCTCTAAGATTTTTTTGTGAAGAAATACATATTACACTGTCGTGTACACGTTAAATCTGCAAGAACCCCTAAATAAGTGGTTATGTTGAATGTACCATCACCGATGGTGCGACTGATTATACACTGAAATTAAAACAAAAAACTGCAACTGCAATTGTATGTATGAATGTTGAAACTGTTGAACAGTTTCGGACCAGTGGGGTTAAAATATCGTTGAGGAACTGGAAAGAAGTGTATGAATGTGTTGAAATGCAACACCTAACAAAAATTTGAGTGAAAAGGCTTGTTCATGTAAGGGTTTGGAAGTGCAAGTTTGCAAATATAGGATAAACTATAAGCACACAGTAGGTGATATAATCACATATGGATTACAAAAGTTTCAGTAAACATGGAAAAACCTTCAGCTAATCTGAAAAAATAGATTTTACTCAGACATCAATCATTATTAAAAATGTTGGCTCAGTTTTACATAATTTCATAATATTTAATAAACTGAAAAGATTTCAATGGCAAGCTGTCACTTCATATTTTACAGTGTTTTGTTTTGAATACTTTGATGCTATTTGCTGCCAAAAATTTGACGGAGAGATCTTGAGGCTGATTGGGTATATTTAACGGACTGTTTGGTACTCGTACCCTATTGGTCTGCAATAATGGTTTGTTAAATTGTGAAATCCACCCTTAGGAATACAAAGTATAAAAATAATCTGCACATCCCTCTAGCAAGGCTAAATCAGTTACATATAATGCTCAAACCTACGTATAGGAGTGAGAGTTTATAATCACCTACCGAGTTCAGTTAGAGATAGCATGACAATACAACTTTTCGGGAGATGTCTTACGGATTTTTTTGTTCTTTCATTTGTATTGATGATTTTTTTCAGGACAAATTACAAACATGTGCATAACTATCGGTTCTTTTCACTATGACTGTTTCTTTTGTGCTTCTTGTTTTATGACATTTCTTTGTTGATTTGTGCTAATGCTACTTTATTGTTTTGTATTCTTGTTTTGTGTGTCAGTCTCCTACATTACTATACAGTCAAGTGGAAAATAAAGTTGAATCGGAATCTGAGTACTTTGCGGGCTGGTAACATGTGCCGCCATATTGCCAGGAATTTGTAGCCCGCAGGCTGTTGCAGCAGAAGCGGTATTTTGTGGTCCCGGCATATTTGTATAGAAAAAATATTTCAGATATAGCTGATAACGTGATGTGCGCTAGTTGCGCAACATATACTGAGTGACAAAAAAGGTAAGCACCTACTTATGTTTATTAGAATTCAAGAATTCTTTACATATCGATTTATCTTGTCATGAAGAACAACTATCGATAAGAGAAGTTTCTATTAGGACCAACAGATTCTTACGGAGTATATTGCAGTATGAACGAGCGTGGGAGCAGCGAGCAAGCGGTTCTGGACGTCCCAGAGGAACTACAGAGCGACAAGACCGCCGGTGAAGACTTCTGTCTCTGAGAGACAGATTCAGTAGTACTCCCCGCCATGAACAACAAGAGATAAACTGGTCAGGTTTCTCTGTAAGTTTTTGTGGTGGCTGCGTGTATTTACGGTGTCAGTTATGTTAAATTTCGTGTAGCTTATTGAAAAGCTCTTTTGTGATTGCTCAAAATGCCTAGAGTGTGTAAGGGTTCATCAAGACAATGCCAGACCGCATATTGCCAGAGCATCGTTAGCCTTCATAGATCAACATCGCATCAACCGCTCACCTTTCCCACCACGATCATCTGACCTATCTTCAATTGAACATGTCCGAGACATGATAGGTCGCAGGCTCTTGAATTTGCAACACCCTCCACAAACTTTAGCAGTTTACCAGTTCTTACTCACGAAATTGCAGTAGCTTGGAATGAGATACCCCAACAGGATATCGACCACTTTATCAGCACGATGCCCAGGCGTGTCAATGAGTGGATAAGAAATCGTGGATCGTCAACACATTATTGAACCAGCTTCTGCAGTCAGCTGATGAATCAAGCTGAAAATTTAATCATTTTACTAGTAAGAGACACTAAACATATAATAAGTGACATATAAATCCGAACACCCAGTTTAAATGGTTTTATTTTAATAAAAGTTGGTGAATGTATTTATCTTACTGTAAATAACAAGTGAAAAAATTTTCAGCCTTATCAGTTGGACATTCCTGTTTTTATACTGCTTTTTTTTAATTCACTAACGCTCTAAAAATGAATATTTCAGCCGCAGTAAAGAATCAACGTTGGCGGATTTTGGTTCTTGACATCCTTTACTATCGGTTACGATCCTAGAGTACGGAGACCTGTACGATTTCGTCAACTTAGTGAGTTTGATAGGGGCCGTATAGTGGGACTTCGGGAAGCTGGACTTTCTTTTCGGGCAATTGCAGTTAGAGTGCAAAGAAGTGTAGACACTGTGGTTAGGTGTTGTCAGGCATGGCTTCGAGAAGGCCGTACGCAAAGAGCAAGGGGCACTGGACGCCGCCGTAGAACAACAGACCGTGAAGATCGCCGCCTAAGATTATTGGCCTTAAGGGACCGTTTCTCCACTACCAGGTCCACTGCAAATGAATGGTTTGCAGAACACGGAAGACCTATTGGCATGCGAAGTGTTTAAGGACGAATGAGAAGTTTTGGCTTGTTTTCATACCGGCCACACTGGGTCCTCCTTTAACTCGAGAACACCGACGTAATCGCCTTGAGTGGTGCAGACAACGGTCACTCTGGGATCAGGAATGGAACAGTATTGTCTTTAGTGACGAGTCTCGATTTTGTTTAGGCATGCACGATGGTCGTGCCAGGGTTAGAAGGCGACGTGGTGAAAGGAGGAATCCACAGTTTTTTGTTGAAAGACATGTTCATCACACTGTTGGAGTTATGGTTTGGGGTGCTATAGCTTATGGTTCCAGGTCACCTTTAATCTTCATCAGACGTAACATGAACGCGCAGCGTTATATCCACGGAGTTCTAGAACCCCATCTTTTACCCTATCTTGACACCCTGGCAGATCCAACTTTCCAACAAGATAATGCCCAACCACATGTTGCAAGAGTCACAATAGACTTCTTTCAACATAATGATGTCACATTGTTACCATGGCCACCAAGATCTCCCGACTTATCCCCAATTGAGCACGTGTGGGATATGATGGGTGGGAGATTGCTCAATTTGCAACGTCCTCCTCAGACTCTAGAAGCACTTCGAGAGGAGTTGGTGGTTGCCTGGAATGAGATACCACAGAACGACATTGACCACCTGATCAGAAGCATGCCTAGGCGCGTTGGAGGATGCGTAGCACATCAGGGTGCATCCACACATTATTAAAGGTCAAAGGGCTTTAAAGCAGTGCAGTCATTTTGAAATTTTTATCATCTACTTATTATGCTTCATTAAGTACAAAATTTTATTAAAATAAAACCATTTAAACTGGGTGTTCGGATTTATATGTCACTTAGTATATTATTTGTTTGGTTTTAAAGATATTTCAACTTTATGTTTTTAATTTTTTAACGAATAGGATGCTAATTACTAAGATATCAAGAAGACGTTTACTGTAATGTATTCGTTACTTTGCATAATATGACTAAGTGAGACTTATGTATTAATAATAAAATAAGAGGAAAAATAAACATTATTTTTGAAAGCATTACTTTACCAAGCGCCATCTTATTCCGTTAGGTTTCAGGAATAAGAGTTTTTGAACAAATGATCACACATAAATTTTTATTATCAGTTTCCATTCACAGAACAAAAATTGGTTGCTACAATCATCCTACTGGTTTTTAACGAATTGTTAACGTTTTTTATCATTTTGAAAAAAAGACCTTCGACGCTCGGTCATGTCGTCGCCAATAAAACGAAGTGGCGTATCTCAGAAAATACAAAAATTGAGTTATATCGATTTTATTACTTAAAGAAGGTTGCTCTTCAATATCACGAAGTGGCATAAGTCATTTTCTAATACATTCGTAGTTATAGCAAAATAATATTAGTCTTATCACATTTTAATAGAAAATTAAGTTTCACGAGGTAGCTTATCTCTTAAGTTACGGCAATTTGTGAAATTATAAAATATACATATGATTTTAAATCGTATGGCTTATCTGAGTTACCCCAGTTCGTAAAATTGTCGTTTTTATTTTATCACCATACGCACTGTGTAGTTTCTATCATTTTAACTTCACCTTTAGCACGAATACAACTTTTTCAGATTAAAAAGACAAAAGCTTAAGTTAAAAGATATTCCCCTCAAAGTTCTGAGTGCAGAGTCAAAAAAAAATTTACTACGAAAAACTATATGGATTTGAAGTCGCTGTGTGAAGGAGATACCGTTATTTAATTTAAAAGAATATCATCATTCTATTTAAATGTAAATACTAATGAAATACTAATTATTATTTTGTGCATCTTTAACAGTTATTATTATACTCGTATCATTAATATTTGAGTGAGTTAAATTAGGGCGTTACATAGTTTTAGATACTGCAGATACTTATTTTCCGGTTCCCCGTTTTGTAACTATTTTGTCTTGTGATAAAACATTTTTTTTTTAAATTTCTTGCGTTTTTATTTTTCCTCACTTAAATATAACACGGACGTAACGAAGTCTATATTCTATGAATTACGACCCTTCAATTTCACAAAATGACCTATCTACTTTTTTGAATGTTTTGGACACATAAAATAGGTTAATCGTTGCTCACTTTTGAAAAGCTTGTAAACATGAGTAGATATACCCACAAATTCAATTATGCAGCAATAATACCTTTTTGTCAGCAACAACTCAAATCTCGTGAAAATATTTAAAACGCTCTCCTGTAAAATTGGAAAAAATGAGATACGCCGTCGTGTGATGGACGACGATATTATGCATAGCAATTGATGGTCGATCAAGTTAATCATTTTCAATATTCGGGCATCAAAGTTATTCTTAAATCAAGCAAAAACATTCATCTAATAACATAATAACCTTGTAACATGGCGGACGATGTATACGTCTGTGCGCGCTGCTCGGATGATTTCATAGTTAATACGAAGTCGTGTAGAAATTGCGAGAAACGCTTCCACAATTACTGTGTGGCAGTGAAAGACGATGTCTTAAGAATTTTATCAAAATATGATTACTGACAATGGTTTTATGACTCTTGCAAGGTTAAAGTGGAAAACCGGTCTCCAATCAGATCTGTGGCAAATTGACTACATTTGAATCATCTGAGTTAGCTATCTGCAGGAAAGAAATCGAGTGTTTGCAAAGACAAAAAGGTCTGATGCAAAAAATGGTAAATGAATTGGAATATTCAAACACACTGTTAAAATCAAAATTATCTGATAATGATAATTTTCCTGCTGGTAGAAATACTGTTACCTGTGAAGGTGGACCACTTTTTGTGCCCAAGGATGTAAATACACGTAGCTACAGCGATATACTAAAAAAACGTGTAAACAATATTGATTCATCTGTATTACTGGTAAAATCAGCAAACAACAAGCAGAACACCGATGTAGTCAAATGCATTAGGGATGCAGTCAATCCAGTCGAACTAAACGTTCATATAAGTGGTACAAAAAAACTAAAGATAGCGCAGCGGTATATTGCAACAGCTCGCAGGACCTGCAGAAGCTGAAGGAAGCTCTTAGAAACAAGCTTGGTGATGGGTATCACATTGGGGAATCCAAGAAGTTTAATCGTATTATTATTAGAAATGTTTCTTCTAATGATGATTTGGGCGATAATGATAGTATTGTTCAAAACATATTGTCTTTAAACAACTTGAACGATGAAGATTCTTCAACCTCGATGAAAGTAGTGACAAAGTTAAAGCTGAGGGATTCAAAAAATATGCACCTAGTTCTAGAGATGTGTCTCCATCTATTAGAAAACTTCTACTAGCAAAAGGTTTCGTCTACGTAGGATGGAAGAGGTGCAGCGTAGTTGATCACCTCAATATTATGCAGTGTCGAGAATGCTGTTCATTTGGTCACCTTGAGAAGAATTGTGCATCTAAAAAAAATTCTTATAAAAATTGTGACAATGATTCTGTGAAATGTGCAAACTGTGTACAGTATAATCGTAAATATCGTACAAAAATAAATGTTGAGCATGCTGCATCGGATAAAATCTAGAATAGATTATGGATAAGTTAGGATCAATGAAGCTTGGTCATCTGAACGAGCGATCTCTCATGTCCGACTTTGCTGCAATTATTGACCTGATTCAGACTGAGCGGTTCGGTATTTTCGCTGTAAGTGAAACATGGTTGAGCCAAGACATTACCAATAATGCGGTGAGTATCAATAATTACAATCCACTGACCTTCAGGTCGAAATTATTAAGTTTGACAACAGCTTTGGAAATTGCTTGGAACAACTGTGGGTCAGCATAAAAATAAACACCTCTTGCTTTTGGGCGTGTTGTATAGACCACCCTCACAAAACCTCAGTGATTGCATCAGCGCTCTAGATCTCATGTTAATGTAAAACAATTTTGATAACATTGTTATTTTAGGAGATCTGAATGTTGATATTTTGAGCGGCAACAACGTCCTTTCTCCATGCTTTCAAATGGTGGGTTTTTCTCAAATTGTCAGTGATCCTACAAGAGTGACAAGTAACACAGCATCCCTATTAGATCCAGTTTTTACTAATAAACCAGACATTATTTCCGACTGTTTGGTTCTTGATTCTAACGGCATATCTGACCACAAAATGGTATCGTGCACTCTCTCCATTCCTGATTTGAAAAATAAATAAAGGTTTGTAACTGTAAGGAACTTCAAGTGCTTCAACGAAGAATATTTTCTAAGCGACTTATAGTAGCTTCTGCAAATTTAGACGACTTATTTTTTATGAACCATATAGATGCTAAAGTTGAGTTCCTAACAAATACACTGATGAGAGTTTATGATAAACATGCTCCTGTAACTACTTTTAGAGTAAACAAACCGCCTGCTCCCCGCCTACGTGACGTTCTTAAAGAAAGAGATATTGCCCATACTACATATAAAACAAATAAAACTGTAGAAAACATAATTAAACATATTTACAAGCAAAAAAGAAATCACGCGCTTACTCTGGTGAGGAAAGAGAAAAGAGCATATCTACAATTTTTATCTGAACAGAATGACGAAAAAAAGGTATGGATTGGCTTAAAGGAGCTTAATATACATTCTGGGACAAAACCCCCCCTTCCAGATAATCTATCTGCTCCAAATGAAATCAATGACTATTTTATGTCAGTTTACAGTACAAATAATGCCTCGGAAGAATTATGTCACCTATACAAAAATCGTCACTCCTTTCCACCTGATTCTTTTTCATTCAGAATCATTGATCCTTCAGAAATTCTACAAACTATTAAATTTCTTAAATCAGATGCCAAAGGAATAGATGGTCTTACGCTAACTATGGTAAAGGTAAGCCTACCCGTTATATTTTTCCACTTAGTTCACATTATCAATCTATGTCTTGAAACCGGTTACTTTCCTTAAATTTGGAAGCAAACACTGATAATACCTATAGGAAAAACTTTGAAACCCAGTCTCCTATCAGATCTTCGACCAATCAGTTTACTACCTATTTTGTCAAAAATAGTCTATGCAAATATTCAGCAGATCACAACCTCAGCATAAACCCGTAAAAATCTAAGATTTTATTGTTTTGTTCAGACAGCAGAAGGAACGACGTTGTTTCGCTCTTAAATGTGAACATAGACAATAAGCAGCTCGAGCTCACCAATAGCGCAGAAATATTGGCTGTAGAAATTGATACAAAATTAAGATTTACCGAGCATGTAAAAAATCTGACACAAAAAACATATGCACGTTTACGCAGTCTTTATTCAAACAGATATCTGCTAAACTTCAAAATGGGGAAAAAACTTTGCGAAACCTTCGTTGTGTCTGTCTTGAACTACTGCAGTATTCTATATTTTCCCTTTTTGGATCACATCACGAAACACAGAATCCAATTGATTCAAAACAGGTTCGCTTTATATTCGGCATGAGAAAGTTCGACCATGTCTCTCACAAATATGCAGAGTTGAGATGGCTAAAGTTTGACCAGTTGGTCAAGTTACATTTTTCCACATTTATCCATAAAATTTTAATTAATTCTAAGCCAGAATACCTATGTGAAAAAATAATTTTTAATAACACCATTCACAATAGAGCTATTAGAGACAGTCACGTTATCAGAATTCCGAAGCATACAACATCTCTGTTCCAACGAAGTTTCTCATATAACGTTGCAGCAATATATAATTCTTTGGACAGTAAATTTAAGACCATGAGATTGTCACGTTTCCGCTACAATGTTAAGTTGAGTTATTTGAACGATTAACTTTTCCCTCAATATTTCATAGACCTTTTTAGAGTAGCAGTATGTGCACACAAAATATCTCATTTTCCAGTTCTCATATGGGTTATAAGTGATTTGTTTTATATATTTTGCATTTTTTTTCTGTTAGCTGTTAATAATGTAATATTTAACTTTAGTGGTTAAGTGTTAGAGTAGCATATTGCTAAACTTCGCCACTATAGTTACACTTTATATATATACACATGTATTGTATATATTATTTAATAAAGACGTGTATTATTATTATTATTATAGAAAATGCAACACCGACTGGTACCTTAGTGAAACGTCAGCTGTTTTCGTTTTAGGTCTGTCTTGAAAAATTTGATAAATCCAGATACGCCCATACGTGATAAGGGGGACGATATGTTTACAAGTTTTTATCAAAATTCAATTAATAATTCTGGGTGTTGCATTTTATATGTCACTCAGTATATTTTTGGGCTACTTTCGGCATGCTAACTGAATAAAGCAAGAATTACCACGTTTTATTTTATAGAGCTTTGCTAGGCTGATTACGATTTCTCCTAGTGTATCCTGGCATTTCAGATTAACCGTTTTGGCCGCATGTGTATGGCCGGCCGGCTCGCATGCCTAAATTTCAACCGCTTTTACGTGCTTTTAACTATGCCGATATGCGTAAACCAAACATGTTTTGATGCCCGCACACTGTGTGCAATGTGCATGTATAAACGAGTTTCAATTAACTAGATTGCCGGCGCCTTTCATTAGATCAAACTATAGCGATGGACGTTAACTCGCTGCGGATAAAATTTTGTTGGTATAAAAGCAAAAGTTGAGAGTTGTCCGATATTCCGATGTAGATCCTAAAAGGATGATAAAATAGCGAGAATATGAACACGTGAACAAGCAATGAAATACGCATAATCATTTTGCCTGACAAGCTTAAATTGACTCCATAATAGCCAACTTTATTTTTGAATGCTACCGTTTATACTACAAATAAAGGGTGATACAGAAAAACGTGATGATATTTCCAGGATAAGAAGTACCTTGAAGGATAATAAAAAAGTCCGCATAGACATATGAAGGGTACCGAGGCAAAACGGCATTAGTCCATTATTGGGCTAAATTGAGCTTTCAGTTTATTTTGATGGAATTTTCCTGATGCTATCTTGCTTCTTAAATTGTAAAAAGGGCTTGGTTCACAAAACAATTGCTATATGCTATAAGATTCCCTGTGCCGGGGAAGAATGGCATTAGTCCCTGCGCGTATATGGAAAAACGGCATCAGTCCATATGGAAAGGCGGCGTTGCATCGGCCGTACCGCTTAGGCGCTTCGTTATTGCATCAGCCATTAGTTTACTATTATAGTCCAAGTGTGTTGTATATGCTGATACTTTGAATATTGACTATATTCGCTAAATGAGTTTGTAATACGGATTTTGTATAGAATGGTTAGTGACTATTCAGTTTCAAGTGAAGATGAACCAGGCTCATCAAACAGAGAAACGAAAAAACGCAAAAGAACAGGAAGACAAAGGGACAAAAGGAAAACGTTGCGCGCCACTACCCACGAACTTGTATCTGATTGTTTTTGTGAACATTTTCGCTGTTTTACTACTATTCCTGAACCTGAACGCTGTAGACTATTTCGTGAATTTATGAACTAGAAGACACTAAGGATGTCTCTGATTTGCGGCCAATTAGTACTATACTACCAGTGCTGTCTAAAGTATTTGAAAAGCTTATCTATAGACAAATCATAGCTTATTTCACAGATAATAATTTATTACCCAAGTTGCAGTGTGGATTCCGTAAAGGGTTTGGTACTACTACGGCTCTGTTGAAGGTTCCAGATGACATTCTTCTGGCTGCGGACAGGGGTGAAACTTCGGCATTGGTGTTGTTGGACTTTAAGAAGGCATTCGATACCCTGAACCATGGATTGCTGTGTTCAAAACTTTTCTACTATGGATTTAAACTTAAGACTATTCAACTTATTCGTAGTTATTTGGATGACAGATCGCAGTCGGTCTCAATTGATGGGCTTAAATCAAAACCCTTGAACGTGGATAGAGGAGTTCCTCAGGGATCACTTTTGGGTCCTTTATTTTTTATCATTTTTACTGCTGATATGTCGGAGTGCTTTGGTGATATGAAAAATCATAGATACGCTGTCGATACACAGATTCAGCTTTCTTTTGCTAAGTCGGACGCAATTGAAGCGGCTAGGAGGCTAAACGAGTGTTTGGATTCAGTTTTTAAATACTCTTTTAATCATGGCTTGAAATTGAATCCTAATAAATCAGCCATAATCTACTTTGGGCCAGCTAAAGATTGGGCGACTGTAAACTTGGTGATAGCAATGGATGGTGTGGCAATACCGGTTGTTGAGGAATATAAAAATTTGGGCGTTATCTTTGATAACAAGCTTAGATTCCGAAGTCATGTGTCTAGGCTTCTACAAAAAGCCTATTTTAATCTTCGCTATATTTACAAAAGTAAAGATATTCTTAGTTTTAAGTTAAAAAAGGTTCTCTGCGAAACACTGGTCTTGCGTCACCTTAACTATTGCAACTCTGTGTATGGTCCTTGCTTAGATGTATTTACTAAGGATAAACTCCAAAAAGTGCAGAATTCTTGCATACGACTTATATACTAGCTTAGACGTCACGATCATGTCAGTCATAAACTTTCCGAACTGAAATGGTTGAATGTTTCCAATCGAGAAAAGCTGCATTTTGCTTGCTTTCTTCATAAATTGAATAAAACTAAAAGCCCTCCATATCTGATTGAAAAATTAACTCGTAGAAATCTGATTCACTCTCGTGCAACACGCTTTAATGTATTTTATGAAATACCTAAAATAACTAAAACCATGACTCAAAGCACATTTTCCTATACATCAGTCAAACTTCTATATAGGTCAATTAGAAGATATGTCTCCTATTATGTTCAAACGAAAACTGAAACAACTGCTTCTGTGAAGTATAAGTTGTTTATTATTGCTTATTTTCTTTGTATACGTACATCTGAAGTTATTATTGTTCATTGTTGTTATGTAATATTCTAAAATTAATGTAATGTAAAACTTGTTTCTTGTCATATTACTTTTCTTTTTGGCTTGTTGTTACTTTTTACATGCTCGGTTAAGTTAACAGCATAGCTGGCCTTCGCCGAGTTTAAAATAAAGGCATTTTTATTCATTTATTTATTTACTAATGCACAAAACGCTTATCTTAGTGGTCTTATCATTGTTCTTCCTGTCATGCGTAGACGCTCTCGAAAAAATGAAGCAAAGTCAAGGCTTAATAATGCTCCATTTAGTTATCGTATCCGATTGGTTGAAAATGGAATTATACGTGACGTTCCAGTTTGTCTTAAGGCTTTTTTGTCTTTACACGGAATTACAGTTCGTCGAGTTCGGTAGATAAGAGACTCATTAGTTGCAACTGGGAAATCGCCCATCGACATGCGTGGAAAACACAACATAAGTCAAACATTCAGAAAACACAAAACAGAAAGTGACCGAGCTTATTAAGAGCCTCAAATGCCGCAAATCTCATTATTCTTTGGCAGATTCGCAAAAAGTTTACCTACCTGAAAATCAAAATATCGCAAAATCACACAAAATGTATTCTATTGGAAATGTTGAAAACAAGATTCCCTATGAATCCTTCTGAGAAATATTTGAAAACAATTTCAATATATCGCTCGGGTATCCACGAAAAGATACTTGTAGTACGTGTGACTTTAAATTCCCACACGGAACAAACTAGGCAGTCAGCAAGTAATAATTTGGAGGAAAAAATACTTGAGAAGACGCTACATCAGAAAAGGATTCAGCAATTTTACAGTCTAAAGAGAACTTACCGCAAACGTGCATCGAAGTTCCCCGCTATCGAAATTATCACGATGGATTACCAAAAAAAAACTTGCCATGTCCAAATATTACGACAAATGATGTTTACTATAAGCGGCAACTAAATTTCATCAGTTTTAACATCCACATTCGGTCAAACTCAAAATCTTTTATACCTACGATGAACCTATTGCTAAGAAAGGAGCTGACGATGTCTGTTCTATGCTGTATCACTTTTTTTATAGCATCCTGCGTACGGAAGTAAAAGAACTTGCCATTTTCTGTGACTACTGTGCAGGGCAAAATAAAAACTTTACAGTTATTCGGTTTCTGCATTACTTGTTTACCAAGAAAAATCGTTTTACTACTGTGAAAGTATTATGGCCGATCAGGGGTATTCATACCTCGAGCGCTATAGATATGAGTCTCGTGAACCAAAGAGCCATACACTAAGGTACCGGATGACTGGTGAGATGAATTGAAAAATTTCCCTGTGAAACCTACACCATTTGAAGTCATTGATTGTGGCAAAAACTTCGATTTTCAAGATTGGAGTACGATTTAATAGCCGTTTTATCCAACGAAGTGAGGGGCACTTAAGTTTGTCCAACTCAAAAACAACATTCGCAAGGAGATGTCCGCTATCCCACGAGCGATGTGCCAGCGAGTTTCCAAGAATTTGAAGTCCAGATTCGAGCAGTGTGTGCGTCTTGATGACTTTATTAAAAAAAAAATAAAAGTCCCATCTGACTACTTTATAGAAAATATAATTTATCTCCCCTACACTTTGTAGTATTTTTAAAATCGGGTCAACTTAATGGCCCACTCTGTATTATCTTGGTTAGCAATTTTTCTTATTTTCCAACTGTTTCAATCAATTCACTTCTATGCATTTCTGCATACATCACTGTTTCGGGTAATCTATGTTATAACCATCCTATAAGCAACAGTTTTTCAATTGCAGATGAACTATGTTTTTACGCCTTTTTCAGTGTCAGGTCTTAAATGTTAGTTAACATTGATCAAAAGATTATCAGCGGATTGACTAGAAAGTTGCAGCTAAACCGCAATAGTTTTTGGTCCTCTTGTTTTGATCCATCGTTATGAACTTCCTTATTCCCTTAAGCTCCTTTAGTTATGAAGTTATTTCGTAAGGTTATATTCTCCTTATTGAGCGCCGTTGCCAGAATTTTTAAAGCTAGATAAGCTTAAATAAAGAATTTCTAGTTATAAAAACATTGTGGTTAAAATATGATAGAAATATGTGTGTTAGATCACAGATAAAAATAAATGCAAGATATAGACAGTGATGCACATAAATTGAATTTTCCTGATTTCTGTTATATATATATATATAACGTATATATGCAAGCTAGCCTTTCATTGTAGTTCTGCTGCTTTTCAGGATACTTGTCCTTTTGTGGTCCTATGATTCTAAACCTATTCGGTTCTTGTCCGATTTGGACACAAACATTACCGAAACTTTTCTGTGATAAAAAATTAACAAGGTTTTGTAATTCTGTAGTCAGTAATCAGTACGTGGTCAGTACTATCAAATTGCGACTCAAGTTACCATGAAAACTCTTTTTTCGTCGTCACTTCATTAATATACCAGTACCTGTAGCTGGTGAGAACAAAAATTTGGGATTGTGGTTTGATTAAGATCTTCGATTTAGTGGCCATGTCAATAAAATTTCCTCCTCAGCGGATAGTATGTTAAAAGGATTAGATCCACAGCGTAGTGTTTTGAATATGTATTAGCTTGAAAATAAATTTATGTGTATATGCTCTTATAATATCTCGCCTATCCTACTGTGACAACATATATGGCCCGGCCCTTTTAAAAAAAGGGTGCTTAAAATTACAGCGAGTACAAAAATCGTGCCTGCGATTCTCGTTTGTTATAAGAAAGTTTGATCATATAAGCCATTTATTCAAAGAACGCAACATTCTAAGTTTAGATAGATTAAGAATATTGCATTTCCTATCACTAGTCCACAAAGTCCTCGTGAACAAAAAGCCGGAATACCTTTTAGATAAAATTTCATTCCGTAATAGAAATAGGCGAACGAATACGTTTTATTGTGAAAGTTGTCATTGTTAAATTGATGATCTGAAACTCACCACATTTTTTTATTGTTAGTTCGTTTATCTTAGGCACTAGGTACATCTTACGGAATAGTTATTATGAATATCATTGTTACTTATATTTATCTTTATTATTGGGCTTTCTCTTAAATATGTTCATGACACAGGTACAATTTTTTTTTTTTGAAAGGTTGAGTTTAAAAATACCCCTGGGGTAATAGTCCTTTTCAATTTTGCATTTCTGCTGTTTTCAAGATATTATTTTTTGTCTTATTTTGTGTACGCAAAGTTAAATAAATGCACATTACGAGGGATGCATATGGAAGTAAAACAACACGGTAGGTAGTTTTAAATGACTTTATTGTTTTTCGAAGTATTCTCCACGAAGATTAATACACATCTGCATACGCTCGAACCAATTTTCGAAGCACTTATTCCACTCGTTTGCTGGCAGATCCAAAACGGCATTTTTGAATGCGTCAATTGCTTCTTCTGGTGACTGGAAGCTTTGACCACGCAGTCTGTTTTTAATTTTCGGGAAAGTAAAGAAATCTTTAGGACTTATATCGGGACTATATGGAGGATGGTCCAATAATTCCACGTTTTCTTCCGTTAAATACTGCCTTGTTTTTTGGGCTGTGTGCAAGCTTGCATTGTCTTGGTGGAGGATGCTTCTTCTTTCGGGGTTGATTTTTCGGAGCTCGGTGATGTCTTTTGGCAAACAAATGGTGGTATACCAATCCGCAGTAAAAGTTCTTTGCTCATTAAGAGGAATTGTTGCAATATGACCCGCTTTTGACACAAATGTCGCGATCATCTTTTTCGAAACACTTCGAGAACGGATGACTTTTGTTGGCTTTTCTTCACCTTGGAACACCCAAACAGCCGACTGCCGTTTATTTTCTGGTTCATAACAGTAAATCCACGATTCATCACCACTAACAATGCTGTACACATTTTTTGAGTTTCCGGAATTGAAACGGTCAAGTGTTTTTTGACACCAATTATCCCTGGCTGCTTTCTGCTCTTCAGTCAACAGGTGGGGTATCCAACGAGAAACTAATGTTCTTACTCCCAATTCTTCATGTAAAATTTTTCGAATTGAGGTCTTCGAGATCTTCAAGGACGCCTCAATCTCGCGATATGTCACATGTCTATCTTCAATGATGAGTTTGCGCACAGCATCGACGTTTTCCTGTGTGACTGCCGGTTTTGGTGCACCCAACCTGGGATCGTCGCTAAGACTCACCCGTCCACGTTTGAATTCTCCATACCAACGGGAAATTGTCGACTGATGTGGCGCTTCGTTGCCGAAAACAGACAGTAACTAAGCAAGGCATTTTTGTTGCGATAATTGTCTCTGAAAGTTGTAATAAATTATGGCGCGAAAATGTTCTCGGTTGAGTTCCATTTTTCTAATGACTTGGTGACACTTAAAAATTCACTGTAGTGAGAACACTGGATTGTTGTGAAACTTTAGGTTTACAAGAGAGGTAGGTTAAGATTCAGTACTGACGTTCGATCCACGTGGCCTACTATATTTCTATATGCAAAACTTAAAAGACATCCCTCGTATTATTACTATTAATTTCTCTAGTATGTTTGGCTTGGCAGTGATATCAGTTGTCACGGATGACAAGAGACACAAATCTTGAGTGTGTAAAATGTATAGAATGTGGCAATTCAGACTAGAAGCAGCTGAATCTCACCCAATCTCTCATGAGAGAGATGAATTCTCGACAAATATTACGTGATTTTTGCCCGCAAAAAAATGTGTAAAATTGCAAGAAAATTGGATGAAATGAAGTGTTCGAAAAATCCTGATTCGGGAAAATGTTGACGCCTCTTGCTGACGCTGAACGTCCACGTTCAGAATGATAGCAGCACTGAATTGCAGTTCCGCAATAAGTGATTTATGTTAGCTAGTCGTCGACAGTCAAATAAAAAAAATGGTAACCCTACACATTTACACTAAAATTACAAATATTGGAAAATATCTCGTTAGAAGGGGTTGGGAGAGGAGGTCAAGCCTTACCTCATAACATCTAACTAAGATGTCACGTCATTAATGGATGCCCCCTTGCTTGTTGGTCAACGGAAAAGCGGATTTACGGACAACTACCAGTCAACTTACAAATATTACAGTTACCAAACTTCAAAGTTAACCAGCGATCGAAACACCAGGCTTAGACTCACACGTGGTCCACTTTAAGTCGTTCTGCTGTTCTCACCATTCTAAGTAATGAAACCTTTTGGAAAAGAACAAACACCCAACAAACGCTCGGGTATAATAGCAAAACAGTTGAACAAAGCAGTGTGGCCCTCCCGTTCAGCAAAAGACCATCAATTAACTACCCGAGAGCTCTCGAGCCTTTCTCTTCTGGCTATAGCATTATTCCTGCTTTCGGTGGCGAACCCACACCCCAAGCAAGCCGCTGGCGACGGTGTCGACGTGAAGGCGGCCTGTCGGCCCTCCCACTTAGCGCCCATTGTGCCTCCAGGGCACTACTTACCGGATTAAAATGCTCCCGTTACAATCATTTGCCTCTCTTGAACGGAATAGCAGTATAGTCTGGGAAGCGATATTTCGGTACACGCATAGACCTTAAAACAAATCCCTGTGGTACTCCTTACCATCAACAGCCTTCCCATCGAAAGCATGACAGGCAGCGCTCGTCTCTCGTACACATTACGATGTCAGTGATACAAGGTTTTAACTGTATACTCAGTGGCAAAGGAAATAAGAGAACAGCCAGTAAAAAATTATTTTATTTGAATAAAATTATGTATACAGCTAGACATAAGCAAGAGGAAGACGTGATTAAATTTTCTAGTGAAAACATCTATAGTGTCCCTCAATTTCGCTGACAGTGTGTTGAGCCACCTTGGCGCCATTCTTTCTGGTGTAATATGGGAATCGCCAGCGTCTCTCAACCAAAGGTGTAGTGTGATTTATTTGAAAATAGCATTGAGGTCATAAACTGAACCAAAACAAAGAAGTACTTATTAATTCATCTTGCCTGAGAGACATATTATGACATTGTTTCACAAATATTACAAAAACCTTTTCCAGAATTTGTTCCAATGCTTATATCGGGATTTTGTTCAACGCAAATAAGCGAATATTTAACGTCCTATTCGTCGAGCGACGTTGTGGTTCAGCTGAATGAATTGTACGAATGGGACAAACAATGTCACCATCTTTTTGCACCCAGCGTGTTATTCTGTCAGCTCGGTACAGTCGTAATCAGCCGACTTCACAGAATCCTATTTACTTACAAAATATACTAAGTGACATATAAATCCGAACACCCAGTTTAAATGGTTTTATTTTAATAAAATTTTGTATGAATACTTAATGAAGCATAATAAGTAAAAGATAAACATTTCAAAATGATTGCGCTACTTTAAAGCCCTTTGACCTTTAATAATGTGTGGATGCACCCTGATGTGCTACGCATTCTCCAACGCGCCTAGGCATGCTTCTGATCAGGTGGTCAATGTCCTCCTGTGGTATCTCATTCCAGGCAACCACCAACTCCTCTCGAAGTGCTTCTAGGGTCTGAAGAGGACGTTGCAAATTGAGCAATCTCCTACCCATCATATACCACACGTGCTCAATTGGGGATAAGTCGTGAGATCTTGGTGGCCATGGTAACAATGTGACATCATTATGTTGAAAGAAGTCTATTGTGACTCTTGCAACATGTGGTGGGGCATTATCTTGTTGGAAAGTTGGATCTGCCAGGGTGTCAAGATAGGGTAAAAGATGGGGTTCTAGAACTTCGTGGATATAACGCTGCGCGTACATGTTACCTCTGATGAAGATTAAAGGTGACCTGGAACCATAAGCTATAGCACCCCAAACCATAACTCCAACAGTGTGATGAACATGTCTTTCAACAAAAAACTGTGGATTCCTCCTTTTACCACGTCGCCTTCTAACCCTGGCACGACCATCGTGCATGCCTAAACAAAATCGAGACTCGTCACTAAAGACAATACTGTTCCATTCCTGATCCCAGAGTGACCGTTGTCTGCACCACTCAAGGCGATTACGTCGGTGTTCTCGAGTTAAAGGGAGGACCCAGTGTGGCCGGTATGAAAACAAGCCAAAACTTCTCATTCGTCGGTAAACACTTCGCATGCCAATAGGTCTTCCGTGTTCTGCAAACCATTCATTTGCAATGGTCCTGATAGTGGAGAAACGGTCCCTTAAGGCCAATAATCTTAGGCGGCGATCTTCACGGTCTAATGTTCTACGGCGGCGTCCAGTGCTCCTTGCTCTTTGCCTACGGCATTCTCGAAGCCATGCCTGACAATACCTAACCACAGTGTCTACACTTCTTTGCACTCTAACTGCAATTGCCCGAAAAGAAAGTCCAGCTTCCCGAAGTCCAACTATACGGCCCCTATCAAACTCACTAAGTTGACGAAATCGTACAGGTCTCCGTACTCTAGGCATCGTAACCTATCGTAAAGGATGTCAAGAACCAAAATCCGCCAACGTTGATTCTTTACTGCGGCTGAAATATTCATTTTTAGACCGTTAGTGAATTAAAAAAAAGCAGTATAAAAACCGGAATGTCCAACTGATAAGGCAGAAAATTTTTTCACTTGTTATTTACAGTAAGATAAATACATTCACCAACTTTTATTAAAATAAAACCATTTAAACTGGGTGTTCGGATTTATATGTCACTTATTATAAATATGTAACAGATAATTTTAGCATTTTGATATGTAAGTTGCTTACACGAAGGCTTGGTTCTGTACAACTTTGTTTAAATGTTTATGGATGTACTTACGTGCCTTTAGCAGGAAATAGGGTTAGTGGTATATAACTTGAGCAAAAGAATCCTATTAATCATATTTTTTATTGCTTATTATTGAAAATTACACTCAACTATTGACCTATTAGCATGCCCCTTATTAATATTTTTAAAGCACATAGGCTAAATCCGGGCAAAGAGAGAAAGTCGAATTTTCATCTAGACCAAGAACTGGCCATCGTCAAATAGTACATGGACTTATTTTTTCAGCGAAAAAGCTTGGGATTGATTCTGTTCAAAAAATGTAAATGCAAAGCAAACATGTTAACTGTTAACGCTATTGATTTCTCTTATACTTACTAGACGAAATTAGTATTAACGTATGCCTAAATTTTGAAATAATTCAAAACTAACCTGACAACGCTATTTGGGAGCTACTGTTATATCATGGCTGTTATATCGTTCCAAACTATTACCAACATTGTAAAGAATATCGTAAAAGCAAATATATAAAATTGTTGCTTACGCTAAATAAAATAGCACGACGGTAGCATAATCACAATGTACTTGTAAATCAAGATCTACAGGGTTTGTCCGGAAAGTAATAGGACTGAGTCGATTTAAAAAAATTTGTTGAGCCAATCGTTACAATTCTTTAAAAACTTTCAAAATGCGTCGATGCAGCGCTGCCAGCGCGTTTTCCAAGCATTGAAGGCGTCACGGAAGGCATTCTCCGGAATAGCCTTGAGAGCCGCGGTGCATGCTGCTTGGATCCCCTCTGTCGTCTCAAAATGCTTGCCTTTCATCGGCCTTTTCAGGCGAGGAAACAAAAAAAGTCCGGGGAGGCCACATCTGGGCTGTAGAGCGGCTGCGGAAGCGTTGGGATGCCGGCCTTGGTCAGGTAGTTGTTCACAAGAAAGGTGGTGTGAGCCGGGGCGTTGTCGTGGTGCAACTTCCAGTCGGCTGCGATGTATTGTCTGACCCGACTGACCCTTCGTTTGAGTCTCCTGAGCACTTCCACGTAAAACTTGCGTTGACGGTTTGTCCAGGAGGAACAAACTCATGGTGGACGATGCCTTTGATGTCAAAAAAGACAATGAGCATCGTTTTCACTTTGGATTTGCTCATTCTTCCCTTTTTTGGGCGAGGAGTCGCCGTCGTGTGCCACTCGGAAGATTGCCTCTTTGTCACGGGATCATATTCAAAGATCCACGACTCGTCACCTGTGATTAAGTTATTCAAAACTTGGGGGTCACTTTCACAGATGTTCAAATTTTCTTGGCACACTTCCAATCGCCGCAATTTCTGGTCGTCAGTGAGCACTTTTGGGACCATCTTCGCGCACACCTTGCGCATGTTCAAATGCTGTGTCACAATGTCATGAACCACAGGTTTTGGTAAATTTAACATCTGGGCAATTAAACGAATACTTAGTCGACGGTCTGAGTTCAAAACTTTGCGCACACGATCACATTATCGGTGTTTGTCGAAGTTGAAGGACTTCTAGCACGGTTTTCATCAGCGCCCTCCAAAAAGGCCTGGTGCCACCGAAACGCACCACTTCTAGCTAAAGCAACACCTGGGTAAGCTTGCTTGATCATATCAAACGTCTCTGTCGCAGATTTACCGAGTTTCACACAGAATTTAATCGCGTACCTCTGCTCTAACGAACGCTGCATTTTCGGCTTGCACCACTCACAGAAACACGTCGCGCGAAAATGCCTGTCCTGACTCTTCAGGTGCTCGGAGACAACTGACCAGCCGCTCATTCGTTAGCTAGGAACGCCCTCTACCGAATCCAGTCGGTGCGCGCAAGCTCCGAAGTACCGTCATGGCGGAAGAAAATGAGTCCTATTACTTTCCGGACAAACCCTGTATACCTCGAAAGATTGCAACTCCCTCGACCGGTCTTTATGTCTGCCTGCCGCTGATCCTTGGACTCTCTATAACTTGGACTTTTGTCACAACAAAAATGATGCAAAATGCTTTGTACCTTTTGAAATGCGATCTATACGCGGTAAAAGAGCCGAAACGAAAGTTTTCAGACTTAATTTAGATAGTTCTCATTATCCGATTATTTTTGGGCGTAGCTAAAAGGCTTTTAGGAAGAGTATTTTTTCGAAATCCATTCCTTCGTTTTACGACACATTTCAACTTTCGTCAACTTTATCAATTTTTTTCAAAACAAACATATTTCTACTACCTCCTAGACTAACACCGCAGCCAGTCGTATGACCCTCAAAACGGAAAACACTCCATGCAATATGATTACTTGGTGCTTGTGTCGGACGATAGCTTGTAATTTTTCCTCTTTGCCAGTCGCAATAATTACAGATCAGCAGTTGTCGAAACTGCGGGTGACCAAAAGGGTCGCAAAATGGATAATGCAAACGAACCTGATTGGAGCACATTATTTGAATAGTCGTGTTTCTGTATGATATGGGTGGCGACGGAATCACTCAATAAAGCATGAATAACATGTGGATTGCTGGTCGATGTCAATAAACGTTATAATAATAATAATAATAATATTTATTTACTCTAAAATACAGGGAACATGAAACGAGTAAATAAATATAATATATCCATAGGAGGACAATGCCTGTGCATGGATCATATGGATGTTGAATTGCAAAATATAATAAAATAGAGAGAAAAAATAAATTATTGGTAAGAATGGTAGAGCATTTATTGTGTAATATTTGAGATTATTTTATTAATTTGATTTCTCCCAATCGTGTTAATAAATTTTTTTAATTTTTTTTTTTGAAGCCTAATGTATTGCGTAATTGTTTTAAATTATTTGGTAAATGTTCGTACAATTTTGGAGCTATATACAGGTGACATCGTTTCATTAGGGATTTGTTTGGTTTAGGAACATTTTTTGCGCGTAATTTATATCTGGTTTTATGATTATGTTTAATTATGTCGTGTTCACTAATGGTTTTGTGATAATGAGTGATGGTATGTAAGAAGTAAAGTTGTTTAGTATCATATACTTGTGCATCATTATATAAGTCATTAGTTGGGTATAATTTTGATTTGCCTAACATTGATTTTAAAATTCTTCTTTGAAGTACATCTAAATCGTTAAAGTATGTCGTGCATGCAGCACCCCACACTACTATACCATATGTTATGTGTGGCTCGACTAAAGCTTGATATATTATTCGTAGATAATATTCAGTTAATATACCGGTTAGAAATTTTATTTTATATGCTATGAATCTAATTTTCTTTAGTATGTGAGAAATATGTACATCCCATCTCAAGTGGGGATCTAGATAAATTCCTAAATATTTTGTATCATTAACTCTATTGATTTTTATATTTTTATCATTTACCTTAAACCGAAGGTGGTTATATTTTGGTAGATGATTAGATAGTGATGAAAATGGTAAAAAATGAGTTTTAGTAAAGTTAATTGTTAATTTTCGGTTATTAAACCACTGAATAATTTTGCAAAAGTCATTTTGGATAATATCTTTTAAGTCGTTCCAATCCTTACCTTTATAGAGTATAGCAGTATCGTCTGCAAAACTATTTTACCAGTACTGTTAATTTTGAATATATCGTTTAAATAAATATTGAATAACAGAGGACCCAAAATTGTACCTTGTGGAACACCACATTTAACAAACATTTCTTTACTATACGAGCTTAATAATTTTACTGATTGCGGTCTATTTGATAAATAATTTCCCATTAAAGTATACATCTTTCCACGAAAACCTATTCTTTCTAAGATTTCCAAAAGTATATTGTGGTTAACTGTGTCAAACGCTTTGTTCGATGGTACTTTTCTATCTATATTTTGGGTTATTTCATCTACTATATTTAATACCCCATCTGTTGTAGATTTGCCCGCTATAAAACCATATTGATTTGAATTTAGAATTTTGAATTTATTAAGAAAATTAATCATTTTATTAAGGAGTAATTTTTCAAAAACTTTAGCTAAACTTGATATAAGTGATATAGGTCGATAGTTAGTGACGTCCGTATTATCATTAGATTTATAGATAGGTATGATGATTGCTGTCTTGAAAGCTGATGGAAATACTCCAGATTGGAAGGATTTGTTAATGATATAAGCAAGTGGTTCTGTTATTTGTTTGGCCAGTATCTTTAGATGTTCAGCTCTAATTTCGTCAACTCCAGGGCTTTTTTTATTTTTTAGAGTCATAATGGCATTGAAAGCATCCTGATAGTCTACTTCAGTTAATACAAATGAATTATTCAGTCTTGTTTCATGCAGATGAATATCAGCATTTTGTTTGATATTATTTGCTAAGTTTCCTCCTATATTCGTGAAAAATTCTATGAACTCATCACATATTTGCTGAATATTGTCTGTTTTCTGTCCTGTTTTCGTTTTTATTTCATTAATATTGTTTTTTGAATAGGATGACTTATTATAGAATATTTATTTATTTATTAACCAACGGTAAAAACCCTTGTTACAAATACATACGTCTTGATTTGAAGAATTACATTGTAATGTTTTTAACACTTCGGTTGATATCATTAACAGAAGTTCAAAATATTTTTAAGCTAATATACAGGGTGTGCCGTAAAGAGTGGATAACCTTTAACCTGCAGTTAGGGACATCAATGATTCAAAAAATTGAAAATTGTGTCTAGTAAAAGTTGCACGGTTTTTAATTTTTGTAGCGTGCTTCAAATTTAAAGGAAATGGGCACCTTCACCCACTGTTTTAAGTCCCTGTGCTAGATCAACAACAACAATGGACTTGAGTTAAACTTTTCTTTGGAACAGTAGGCGTCTCAGCTATCTCAATAGGAGTATCGTTGGAATTGACATCAGGAAATACCGTGTATTGTGTCATTTTGCAATCTCAATGAATTAGGCAAATTATTCACGTTTTGTTTCACTAGGTTACCGCAATATTATTGACACCACACGTGGTCAAACGTAAGAGATAAAAAACATTTTTGCAGAATTTTAATGATTTTTTAAAAAAGAAATTAAACCTGTAGCACCAAAATGGCAATTTATATTTTATGACACATGTATCCAAGGTTGAAAAAAAAAGGGAAAACCCTTCATGTGTTATCACGTGACTTAAAACAGTAGTGAAGGTGCACATTTCGTCCGAATTTAAAAAACGTAACAAAAAATGACAACCGTGCAACTTTTACTAGACACAATTTTCAATTTTTTTAATCGTTATGATGTCCTCTAACTGCAGGTTAAAGGTTATCCACTCTTCACGCCACACCCTATATACCTGTTACCTGAGTAGTGGATAGCCAAGAAGACGAGTCATTAGCTCATTCACACCATAATTTGTTCTTGTATCATTCATACCATTGATATGTTTGTGCCAGAAAGGTAAGTTAAAATCCAATCGGCTTGAGAGAAGTATTATACATGTAGAGAAGAGTATCAGTATAACTATACTCCTCTCTAATGAAACATATTTTACAACCACAGATTCTCAACCTGGGGGCCAGATGGAGCAGTAATACTGCAGTAATGAATGAACCAAATAAACAAAAGTTTAAAATAAGAAAGGGATGAATCAACACAATGCTGACTTATCAAGCCTAATGTCTAATATGCACAGTTATTGTTTTGCAATATGTAAGTTAAATAGTTTTGAGTCAAAAATAACTCTGACTGGTCTGTCGCTTGTAAAGATCAACCGTAGATAAAATGTTATGAATATGTTATTATAATTCTGAAAAATATGAAGAACATAAGTGCAACAGTGGAAAAACTGGAAATAAGTTTTTCAAAAGCAAAAATGATAAATGGCAAGCTGAAAATGGCAGATTTTGGGGAAGCAGTATTTAATCGAATACCTGAAAAGTCTGAAGTTAGAATGGTGTCTGCTTCACGGGCGTCAAGGAGCAGTACTAGTGTGCCCGAAAGTGATTTAGCTGTATTGGAAAAAGAAATTGAGTGCCTGGTAAGAGAAAAAAATGTGATCGATAAAATCGCAAACGAGAGAGGTAATATTGTGGAAATTCAGAGAAAACTCATAAGTGACCTTGAAGATAAATTTCGAAGTCAGCCAGTGGGCAACAGCAGCAAAAACAAAGATTGTGTTTCGTACAGTGCTATCGTGAAAAAAGTGGACCATTCGTATTTGTTGATTAAGCCTGCAGATCGTTCTACTTCGTACAAAACTGTCGAAAATGATTTTAAATCTCGTTATTCGCCTGGTGCTCTTAATGTCAATATCAACAAGACTAAACTCACCAAAAATGGTCTGATGATCAGCTGTAATAGTAAAAAAGATGTGGAGACTCTAAAAGATTCTCTAAAATCTGATTTAGGAAGTAAGTTCGATGTTTGTGAGCCTACCAAAATGTTTCCTAGAATGTTGATACAGGGTGTACCTAACGACTGTTTCAAAAATCTTGGTCTAGATAAACTTGAATTTGTTGATAGTTTTGTTGACGATTTAATATTCAATAACAATTTGGGTGTTAATTCAGATGATATAAAAATAATTAGTTGCTATAGGGTTAAAAATACAAAAAATGTTGTTATCGAGGTGGTTCCTTCTGTGTTCAATTTACTTAGTAGCAAAGGGTTTGTTTTTATTGGCTGGGTGAGATGTACTATGAGGGAAAATTTATATTTGCTACGTTGTTACAAATGTCGTAAATTTGGTCATGGTAAGAAAGATTGCCGAAGCAACAATGTTGTCTGTTCTAAGTGCTCAGGTTTTCATGAATTCAGAGATTGTAAAGCTGATGATTCTTGTTGTCCTAACTGTAAGTTTCATAATGATATATATAAAACTAACTGGTGTACAAAGCATGTTGCAAGTGATACCCCTTGCAGTTATTACAAAATGAAGATAATTTGAAAATGCAGATTGCTTATGAATAATTGCACAAAAACTTACAACCATTTTGTTGTTGCACACCTGACTGTAAGATCTCTGTTTGCTAGCTTTGATTCCTTTGTAGATTTGTTGACTACTGATAACTATGATATTATGGGTATCTCCGAAACATGGATTAATAATGATTTTACAGCAGATATAGTAAATATTCCTGAGTACACTTTTTCCATACTGATCGAGTAGGACGTGGAGGAGGAGTTGGTGTTTATTTAAGAGAGGTAAGCTGGTATTGCAAGATTTTTTATGTCCAGATGGTATGGAGCAGGTTTGTGCTGAAATAGTGTTGAATAATCTAAAAATTTTGGTTTGTGTTATCTACAGAGCTCCTTCGAGCAGATTATCAAGTTTTATTGATCATATAGACAACTTTCTCTCATTTGTGTCTCCTCAGTATGATAATATATGCTTGCTGGGTGATATAAACGTTGATCAACTTACTGACCATTCTTTTCTAGATTGCATTACGTGCTACGATATGGTATCTCACATCACCCAACCAACTAGGATAACTTTAACCACGGCAACTTCCATAGATGTCATTTGTACAACAAATAACTTATCTGAATCATTAATTTCAACTTGCTCTGCACCTGTTCCGAATTTGTCAGGTCATAATGTAGTCAGATGTGACTTCAACATCACACGACCTAAGAATTTTCAAAAGACTGTCAAATATAGAGACTTTAAACATTGTTGTAAAGATCAGTTTTTGGTGGATTTGTATAAAATCCCTTGGGATGATATATATTACATCAGTAACTTAGAGGATAAAGCTACGTTTTTTTCTAATCATATTTTGGATTTGTTTGATGTCCATGCTCCTGTTGTTTCAGCACGTATTACTAAACCTCACCCACCTCACAGGTGGCATAAAATTCTTGATCTCTGAATCTCTGAGAGAGATAAAGCCTTCAGAGAGTATCAGATTTTAAAAAGTCCAGCTAGTCTCGAATATTACCAGAAATTAAGAAATGATGTCATTTCCGCTATTAGGTGGGAGAAAGCAGCATATCTAAGCTTCAATGAACAACTAAATAGTAACAAGCATCTCTGGAAAGCTGTACATTCATTGAAACTCAAAACTAATGTAGATAGATCTTTACCTACGCAGTTGAAAAATGCCGATGAAGTAAACAATTATTTTTCTTCCGTTTTCACGCCTTCGGGCAATTGCAAGGATCTAGTGGATAAATTTAATAGTACCAAAATTAATGAAAGTGCTAGATTTGAATTTAGTTTTGCTACCCCACAAAATGTGCTAGACATTATTCTGTCCCTAAAATCTAATGCAGCAGGTTCGGATGGTATAACAGTCTCAATGCTGAAGCATTGCTTGCCTCGAGTACTACTACCATTGACGCATTTATTGAACTGTTGCCTGGAGGCTGGGTATTTCCCTGATGCTTGGAAACTATCTCTTGTCAAGCCCTTACCTAAATGTAAAAATCCAAAATGTCTCTCAGACTTAAGATCTATAACTTTGATTCCTGTTATATCGAAGATATTGGAGAAATTGATTAAACATCAGGTTTATCATTATTTCTCTAATAATGATTTCTTTCCCAAGTGTCAATCTGGTTTCCGCAGTGGTTTTAGTACAACTACAGCTTTAGCAAGGGTTTTAGATGACATCATTGCTTCGCTTGATAAGAGAGATGCTTCAGCAGTTGTATCATTAGATTATTCTTAGGCGTTCGATAAAATAGATCATGAGCTTTTATGTGCTAAATTGAAGTTTTTTGGTTTTTCAGACATACCTCTAATGTTTTTTTATAACGTAACTTTCAAATCGTAAACAAGTAGTAGAGATAGACAACACTATATCTAGTCCGATTGATATAACATCAGGTGTCCCTCAGGGTTCAGTTTTAGGGCCCTTGTTGTACTTAATTTATACTATAGACTTGGGTAGCTCTGTGAAAAACTCTTCTGTGATGTGCTATGCCGATGATACACAGATATATAAGAGCTTTAATAGTAACACTTTACATACTTCAATCAATGAGCTTAATGATGATTTGGAGGCAATAGTAGGATACTCAAATGGTAACAATCTTAAGCTCAATAAGGATAAGTGCTCAGTGATGCTTTTTTGTCGTGCTGTCAAACGTAACACTATATTGAATTCTCTTGATGTAAAAATCGACAAGGAGCGTCTAGCTGTCGTAAATACTACAAAAAATTTAGGGTTGATAATTGATTATACTTTACGGTTTAAGGAGCATGTTTCGTCTATCTTAAAAAAATATTATGCAACTTTGAGGTGTTTTTATGTCAATCGCTCTATTTTGAATTTTAAAGTTAGAAAAAAGTTATGTAAGGCTATTATATTTCCAAGCTTATTTTACTGTAGCACTGTGTTCTATCATTGTCTTGATTCTATCACAAAAGCAAGACTCCAAAAGCTCCAAAATACTTGTTGTCGATTCGTATTTAATCTCAAGAAGTATGATCATGTTTCCTTAAAGAGATTTCAGCTTGGTTGGATGTGTATAGAAAATGCTTGCAAGTACCATATAGCAGTGTTTACACATAAGATCATATCTTCTCGATCCCCTTGTATCTTTATGAGAAATCTGTTTTCAGACGAAATAATTCAGACACAAAAAAAGACTAGAGATCCCTATGTATAAAACAACTTTATTTCGTAGTTCATACACTTACAATGCTATCCTGATTTATAACGAATTAGATGACAATATAAAGGATTGGCCAGTAAACAGATTTCGTAAGCATGTGAAACAGATTTATTTGTCATTGTAGTAATTGTGGAAATGTTAGTTTTTAATTCTTACATTTTATTTTTACGTAATATATGTGTGTATATATTATGTATGTCAGAAAGCTATCAAGCTCGTTGTTTTGAAGCGTCTTTTGCTGCTTGTCAAAGTTTCCTTTGATTAAGTATTTCAATTAATTATTTGGGTAGGTTAAGTAGAGTAGCCAAGAGCTAGACTTCGCCTACGTAGAGGTCACATTATGTTGTAGTTTATATAATGTGCCTAATTATTATTATTATTATTATTAAAGGTACGAGTACGTTTCCAGTATAACAATTTCCAAATACATGTGCCGATCTCTTGTTTCACAATAGATGCCTGCTAAATTGAAAGAGGAGAAGGGCAGGCCTGGCTGGCTAGTTAAGTTACAAGTACCCGGGGGTGAAACGTCCTATGAGCGAACTAGTGACGCCAAGTTCATACACTCAGATCTCCAATGAATGAAACTGCATTACCGGCATCGAGTCTCAAAATACTTGCCGGGATTCTCTATCTTTATCTAAATGTAAAAATGTCCAATATGGCGTTTCTTTTGGTTAACATCCAGATTCACAACGCTGATGCCTTGGCAGGAATATTACATAGAAAACTATATAATGTCAAAAATGCAAATAGTTCAACCGCGCTTACTACAAATGTGCATGAACTGAACGACAGCTAGTTCCTAGTTGACATCTTGTGGAAAAACCTACACGTCATAAAAAACTACATAAAGTCAAAAAAACCAACAATGTCGATATTTTATTAAAAATGAGAGCAAAATATAAAGCAACACTATCAGTAGCTGTGATGGTGCACGTAAAATGTATTGTGCGTGTGTTGAAGTTAAGCAGATTGTCTTAAAGTGTTCCGCGTAAGCTGTGAACATAAAATTCAATAATGTATCGACTACGGATATCTTATCGATAGGTAATAAAATAATAACGAGGATTCACCTAAGGAATGTGCAATACTTAATAGGCATTATTGAAGATGTGAATCTGACGTCCAGATCCTAATCACTGTTATCTTTCGGACAAGTTCACTCGAACCGTTCAATATGTCATACTCAATTTTTAGACAAATCAACTGGGATTTATTTTCCCCATGTTTTGTGCGGGGTCCTTTCTGGCTGTAATGGAATCGGACTTTAGGCAGAACAAACTAGCTCCGCAAGATGTTGCATGCGTTATGTTGATACATGTGCCAGAAGCTGAAATGGAACAGTCAGACAGACAAGTGCTATAACTTTTTTAGGAAAAAATGTTACAAATATCGAAGTAAATCTGCCAGCCGCATGTTGTGAAGCATGTTTCGGGCGCAGGTATCTCCATCTTGTTTTGGCTAGATACCTTAACATTTACCGGAACATTTGATTTCAATTTGTTAGAAACAGAGAATTCAGACTAGGTAGAAGGAGCAAGTCTATTATTTGTTTGTCTCCAAAACCTCATAGTCTGTAGTCAGGGTGGAAGTTCAAACTAGTCAACAAGGTTTAAGCCGCCAGTTTGACAGTTATTGACATTTCACATGAAATTCGTATTTTTCTGGGATCCATGCAGTCTTAGTGTTCCAGACATTTGTCGACTAACAAAAACTTTGAACAAAAAGTATTGGAGATAAACCAAATTTTCTACGGATACTGAAATAGGCCAACTAAAACTTTAACTTTGGATCTTATCTACTTTAATTTAGAATCTAAACATTATTCGGAAGGGTCTTTACTTTCACGTTATAAATAGTAATTTTTCTTTCTCATTTTATTGCCACGAGGCCCCAAAAAACTATGAATATCAGATTAATTAAATTACTTCTGATTCTTTTAATTGGATAGATATAGTGACAGTGGAATAGTGGCAGTAATTTTTATATTATCCTCAACTAGGTATTTGCTTTTAGCCAAGAATCTGCTCGAATAACAGCTATTTAGAAAAACCGATCAGAATTGAACCATTTCCAATATCCGGTATTTTGCCATTGCTGCTGCTTGATGGTGACAATTTTACATACTTTGCAACGCCCAAAATCACGAATTAACCCGACAGCGGTCGCACCCCCAATGTATATTAATCAGGTTGCTGTGGGTCATAGTGACCCGCTAATGTTAGGCCCTATAAATTTAGTATAAACAATAAAATTTCTTGATTATTTTTTTAAAGATTTTATTTGCGAAGGTAACTAAAGCATATGACCTAACATTAGTATAGGAAAACCTTAAAATCTAAAAGTAAGGTATCTTTCAAAAAAATAGATAAAAACTTTTTTTAGCATTGGTCTATTAATTTTTATTTCTAAAAAAAATCCTACTTTAAATAATGAAAAAGATAAATCTATTTTTTCTGCCAATACTAAATTAAAATTTATAACAAAAAAATATCTCTGAAACCATTTATAAACTGTATTTATTGCGTGCCCATTTCTAAGGAGTATTTTTCAGACAATTCAGGCATGTAAGTTTGCCATGATTTCCACAGATATATATTTTGCAAATCGCACAAGTGTGATAAGATTTGTTACCAGTTCTCGCACATAATTTACATATCTTCCTTTTTCTTGAATCTTGTTCTGCTTGCTACTCTTCGGCAGCAGCAGGTTCACCTCCCTGGAGAATTTCTATAATGTTGGTCCTGATAAACTTGGGAAGATTTGCAATTTACAGTCGAGATCGCATGTATGGAGAAACAAGTTCCTTGGCTAACTCTTTGAGCCAAGTTCTTCTCATCAAGCGCTGATCCCCTTTTTCATTGTACGATGATATGCCAAAACTATTCACCCCAACCACATCCAGAAGATGAAAAAAGGCTGAAAGGGGCCATCTGTTGGTTTTCCTGGCTGTTGAGTATGTGCCATACATCTCATCTACTACATCAACCCCACCCTTTGTGCAATTGTAAAATGTGATAATCTCTGGCTTTCGGGCGACACCACTATCAAGATCAATTGTTTTACAATGGTGCATAGTGGATAACGGAACTACAAACTTGCCCTTTTTTGGTACATATGATACCAGCGTTGTACTATTTTTTCCAAAACCAAAAACAAACGAGCTTACCTCACGTCTTTGCTTTTTATAAAGCAAGTAGGAAGCTGAGGTTTGGTTTTTCTGATGGTTCCTACTTACTTAGACACCAAAATGCCGGTAATAAACAATAGAACCAAAAATAGTCGCAAAATAATATGATACCGAAAACAGTCGCTCCGTGTCACGGTGACCCGCAAGAGCTCCGTTCAAGTAGACAGCTCAATGTAAACAAAGCAACATGTACTGAGTTTTGTAGATAAGTAGTTCATAGGAAGGTACCTAAGAGGCGAGCGATGTATCTTAACTAATACGGGAGAGGCAGGGCGTAAAAAATATGTGCGGGTCAGAGTGACCCGCAGCTACCGCTGTAGGGTTAAGTATAATTGTGCATATGCTAAATCTTAATATTTACTTTAATTTTTTTGCCTTATTTAATTTATCACTGTTTGTTAACAACAACTGATACATTTAGTGTGGATTGGCTTCTCACTTTGGTATGCAATGGTAGATAAATGAGACAAAAGTATGCACTAAAACTAGACAATTCTGGCGACAAACATTGCAAGGTAAGCATATAGGTTTGGCTCATTTTGACTTATTATAATTCGTTGCTTAGAATAGAAATTTATGCTAAAAGACCTGTTTTCCTATGCCAGGCCTTTTTGTAGCAATGGAGGCAGTCTGCAACATGTTGCAGGTACATGTTAGGCAACATGTGCGAGTACTGGCGCGTGCAACTTATTGAACTGGAAACGTACCTTAATGGTCACAGAAAACTAATCAATGCTTGTCAAAATGGAGCCTGAAAGAATTTTTATAATAAAACTGTCGAACAAAATCAATAAACGGACATCACATTATTCAGCTATCATACATGAATGGACAAGGCGTAGCATCTTCATAACCTGCAGCTCGTAAAAGTTCCTCCGGCATAACGAAAGCAATCAATTAGGATAATCCCCTGTTTGTGGCATATAATCAGTAATTGCGTGCGGCAAAGCCCCCAAAAAATTGGAAAAAGCTGCGACCACACGCCGGCCGCACGATGATGCGATGGCCTGCCGGAAAGTCATTTATTAAATGCTCGTGCCAACGGGCGAAAATTATACCATGTGCTATAACCAAGGATAATTTCGTTGTTATGAGAGCTCCCTAATTGATTGTCTTATTTGGAAGCAGGGTAATGATATATAATTGAAAAAACCTACTACGATTTGCGTACGTTATATTTGCAGATGTCTACTGCTGTTTGATTTGGATACGGATCCTACTTATTACGGTAAAGCAGGGTTTCTCAGGCGGTGCTTTGCGAACTCCCAGGGGTACGCAAGCTATATGAAGGGGGTTCCCGAAAAAAAATATGGTAATTTTCGGAATTTGTCCTCAATATTGCAACACCGCCGCAACAACAATCCGGCAAGAGGTCTACTTCGGCGAATCGAGCGCAATGAGACTATAAAAAGGTCGCAGTCACGGAAGTACGAGTACAGGAACAACATATTGGTAAGATGACTTGAAACTCTTGATTTTTCGAAAACAAGAGTTTCAAGAGAAACTAGCAGACCCTCTATCGATGATCGCTTAACGACATCGATAGAATGTGCGAGGTAAAGGGAACCAACCCGGCGTTCCCAGAGACTGAAACACATGAGGAGACGTTGTAGCAGACCGCAGGTCACGCACAACACATGGCCTACCGAGACGCTGATGAGTCGGGCCACGCGGAGGTTTAGGGTTTAGTGGGTATTAGGTGATCTCTTCAAGACCCTGGAGCCCCACACACGTCGTAGCTCGTGCTATGGTATGGTGCGTAAATGCATTCCCCCCTCGTTAAAAAAAAAAAAAAAAAAAAAAAAAAAAAAAAAAAAAAAAAAAAAAAAAAGTACGAGTACAGTCGAACGCGCTTCGTGAGCCGTACGCATGTCGAACGTGAAATTAAATAAATATAATAATATTCTGTAAATTTAAGATGAATATTTGGTTAAAAACGGGCAGTTTTGTGAACTCTGACGAAAAGCCCGATGAGCTTTCTACTGCTTCTTCTTCGGTTCCCTATTTGGGTCCAACACAGGGTGGCGATATTGAAAGTTAAAGTGAGGTACCTTCTCGCTAGAATAAATGTAATGAGAAAATAGACAAGCATGGTAGAAAAAAGGAAAGAAACGAAAATACGACACTGACTATTATCAAATGGGGAGTCAGAACCTAAGCCGCTTTGTGTAATTTGTAATGAAGTCCTGGCCAACAGTAGTTTAGAATCATCGCATCTTCGTAGGCACCTTGAGACAAGACATCCGGATTACAAGGATAAACCTATTGAATATTTTAAGAAGAAATTGGAAGGTAATAAGAATTGTAGTGTTTCTTCTTTCCTGTCTGCTTTCAACGCAGGTAGTAAAATGGCACTTGAAGCATCATGTCGAGTTAGTTACAGAGTCGCAACATCTGGAAAAGCTAATACAGTGGCAGAAAGTTTGATCGGACCTTGTGCTAAAGACATCGTAAAAAGCGGCAACCAAAATTGAACTTGTGTCGTTATCAAACAGCACAGTGTCACGGAGAACTAACGATTTGGCGAACAGTGTTGAAAGTGAACTTTTGAAAAGAATAAAATTGAATTATTTTGCTGTTCAGCTTGACGAGTCGACCGATGTAGCAAACTGTACAATATTACTCGTGTATGTTAGATATATTTTTAAGAATTCCATTCAAGAAGATGTGATGTTTGCAAAACCACTGGGAACTTACACGACTGGCGCAGCAATTTTTAATCCGATCAATGACTATTTTGAAAAACATGAAATCAACTGGTCATTTTGCTTAGGTGTATGCACAGATGGTGAAAAATCAATGCCTGGAACATATTCTGGTCTTGTGGCACAATTAAAGATCAGCGGGAATATAGAATGAACTCACTGCTGTATTCATAGGGAAGCATTGGCATGTACGCGTATTTGTTCTAGAGTTACCCAGTACTTTAAGCGAAGCTGTAAAAGTTGTGAATTTTATAAAGTCCCGTGCTACAAATTCTCGTGTATTCCATGAACGTTTTAAGGACTTGGGAAGTCTAGACGTCTCTTTATTACGTCATACAGAAGTTAGGTGGCTTTCTCGTGGGGCAAAGTTTTGACCCGCTTGTTTGAATTGAAGTCTGAAGTTCAGGCATTTTTTCTTGACCATCAATACCATTTGTCCGCTTCTGTATCCGACATTCTGTGGCTCCAAAAACTTGCATACTTAGAAGATATTTTTCTACATTAAATGAACTAAATATGTCTTCACAAGGTCCAGGAATCATCATTTTCAATGTTCATGATAGAAGAGAAGCCAGTTCAACTTTTGGAATCAATGTCTGTAGATTAATTAGTACGATTGTTTTGGTTCTCTTAGCAGCTTTTTATCCGAAAATAAAATTCAACTTGACGAAAATATTAAAAGAGATATTACTGAACATCTTAAACAGCTTCAATTAACGTTCAAATAGTATTTTCGTAATAAACCTGGATCAAACAACAGGGTACGCAATCCTTTTGAAGGAGATATGATTTCTAACACTACTTTAACTCTATTGGAAAAAGAAGAGCTCATTGATGTATCCTCTGGCAATTGTCTAAAAGCTGTTTTTGCAAATCATTCTTCAATAGTCTTCTGGCTTAATGTAAAAAATGAATACCCTACCTTAGCAGAAAAAGCCATGAAAATTTTGTTACCGTTCAGCACAACGTATCTGTGTGAGAAAGGATTTACCTCAAAGATAAGTACAGAAATAGATTAAATGCAGAACCCGCTCTAAGACTTAAGCTTTCAGACATTGAACCAAATTTTGAATTTCTTTGTTCCTACAAACAGGTACAAATATCCCATTGAGGATTTTTGCAAGCATCGAATTACTTGTAGTCATATTATATTAATCCTTTTTTTTGTAGGATTTAGTTTTAATAACGTGCTCATTATAACTATTATTCTTATGATTAATAACTTTTGATAACAGCCAAGTAGTAATGTCTTATTTACTCACTAAAGACTGCTCAGGGGGTTCGCCGAATATTCCAATTTCTATAAGTGGTTCGCAGGAAGAAGAAGGTTGACAACCACTGCTGTAAAGGATGTGGTTCACAGGTGGAACTGTTGAATCAGAATTAATTCAGGGTCTGTCACCTATTGCCTCATGTTATGTATCAGATGAAACACTGCATAGATACCGTAACGTCTTTTACTTGACGGATTGTGTCGAACTCAAGGCGCGGCAACATAGCCAAATGGAATCGGAGTGTGAACAAAATTTAAGGCGAACTTTTAGTGCTCCAAAATAACACTATACTAAAACCAAAATCAACATTATCCTCAATGCAAATCTTCATCAAGCATCCACAAATTTTGTATTAAGGTGTCCCAAAATTCATGAATTTCTATAGAATGGGAAACAGAGTCTTCTTCCTTTAGTTTGTTATTTGTTACAGAGCCAAAGAGTACACGTGCATTTTGCATAAATGTGGCTGAATTTCGTTGAGGTAGCATTTAATCTGATTGATTGAGTACTTTTTGGGTTTATTGACGTGGACCTGTGACTTCAAATAACCCAATTAAAAGAAATCCAATGGTATTAAATCAAACAATCTTTTGGTTGTAACTGTAATTACCGAGCCGAGAGACAGAGAGAGTGTAAACGACTTGTGACACGAAAATGTGAATTGAATTGTTTGATGGGCCATATGTCATTTTGTTGAAGCCACACATTATCCACATCAATATCATCCAAAATTCGGCAGAAAAGAACCCACACATTCTCCGAGAAAACATTTCTGATCACCGAAAGGAGTACATAGCCATGTAGTATCTAAATTGCCATATGTGGTACCCAAATTAGTATTGATCTATGCATAAAAAACCATGTAGACAAGGATTGAAGAAGGAAATCCAATATTGCAATTCAGCCAAGTTCATGAAAAAAAGTCGTGGAAAATTCAAATAAAAGAATGCGTATGTGCTACCAAAACCGAAGAAGCGATTTGCCTGATGAGCTATTTCAAATAAAATAATATCCTCGAATAATAATAAATCAAACTTTGCAAAGCAATAACCTGAAACTAGTCATATGATATGGATATACGACAGGCTAAACATTCTTCAAAACTGTAGCGAAATGGTTTACTTAAATTCCATGAAATTATTAAAGATTCCAAAACATTTGCAAATCCAATTTTGCAGCAGACAGGTCTCACCATATTCATCGCTACATTTTGTTGAAGCCACACATTATCCACATCAATATCATCCAAAATTCGACAGAAAAGAGCCCACACATTCTCCGAGAAAACATTTCTGATCACCGAAAGGAGTACATAGCCATGTAGTATCTAAATTGCCATATGTGGTACCCAAATTAGTATTGATCTATGCATAAAAAACCATGTAGACAAGGATTGAAGAAGGAAATCCAATATTGCAATTCAGCCAAGTTCATGAAAAAAAGTCGTGGAAATTTCAAATAAAAGAATGCGTATGTGCTACCAAAACCGAAGAAGCAATTTGCCTGATGAGCTATTTCAAATAAAATAATATCCTCGAATAATAATAAATCAAACTTTGCAAAGCAATAACCTGAAACTAGTCATATGATATGGATAGACGACAGGCTAAACATTCTTCAAAACTGTAGCGAAATGGTTTACTTAAATTCCATGAAATTATTAAAGATTCCAAAACATTTACAAATCCAATTTTGCAGCAGACAGGTCTCACCATATTCATCGCTACATCAGTGTAACTTTAATTTTGCATTTATTCTGTAGGAAGTGACAAGCGATATGTTGAGGCATGATATATCTTTAAGATATTTTGATTGCGACGACTGAGGTTTTCTAAGGGTTTCGTCGCCAGGTCCAATTTCACCAACATTAATATTATGGACCAATGGGAAAATACCTTATCGAAATGCTGATGGAATTTGACGGAAGCTGTCAAAGGTCTCTGAATATTAGTGATTTCTATTGAAATATTGAATAAAATCGTGTAAAATTCGACTGTCTTATAAACAAGACCACTTTTTGATTCCAACATGATGCTTTTGTACAGAAAAACCAGGATAACTTTCATGTATTTTGATATATGTTATAGGTTTACGTATAACAATCCGTTATCCCCCTCAGCGAATGGGAATGCGACTTTCTAGCTATTAAATTTGGCAGCAGATTTGGACGTTTGTTAATGCATGGCACTCTCGAATTTACCAACTTCAATATAGTGAAAGTTATCATTACATACCTGTTGAATAGTGTGGATTTGTCTGTATTTTGCAAGAAAATAGAATATAAAATACATTCCATCCAATTCCTCATCTTCCATTACGTCATAATAGTAATCATTTATTAATTTATGGGTTAATGAATTTCTTCAAAGCAATAAAAACATTATGTCCTCTCCATCCTAAAACACAGATAATAGGTGTAAGACGTGTCAAACCCTACATCTCCCTGATGCATAATGCAATTACTATGGACCAAAAAAATATGAAAAATGTTTAACAGATAATGGCTTCTAAATCCAAAAATCAAAAAAACTAGTAATGTTTATTGTTTGTCTATTTTTCTTTTTTGACTGGCGGGGAAATCTATCTGACACTCGCCGGGTTGCCAAGTCTAACGACGATCACTTCCCGTGGTGGAGGGTGCGAAATAAATCTTTTACATTTGCTGGTTTCGAATTTTATCGTGAAAATTTACTAGCTATCATGATTATAAGCATCTTTGGTAGATTGTTCGATCCGGAATGGGAATGATCTTCTATTTATGAAAATATTTTTGGTATCATCTAACCGTTGCAATCAGTGCACAAACACTGTGACATATGATTTATAGCATAACCCGCTGCCCTATCAATACAAATTTAACATACAGGTCGCCTAGCCATGGGGATGCAGTGGTCGGGATGAATATCACGGCAGCAACTGATGATTTGGGCATGTCTGGTAACAACGTATGAAGTGAAACTTGCTAACTTCACAAATTTGGAGATTTTGTACAATTTCTTTGAAAATGATGAAAGATATGTCTGATTTGGCAGGGTAATGTCGCAGCCAAATGGCAGTCACTCTTTCTGACACAGTCCGGATCGAAAGATGACGATACTCTTGAAATGTATTGATACTTCTAAATATAGGATCGTATCGAACATCCCTACTGTCAAGATGTATAAACCAAGGTACCGACGGAGCTATATTGCGGCGTCATGGAAATAATTTTAAATTTTCATTTGCATTTTTTCAAGTGTTGTGCAATGATTTTGGGAAAAATGTCACGAATAGTCTTATAAAGCATGGTAGAGTATATTTCAACAGTTGGCGGAACTTACTCCACTGGGACCAGGAGGGTGAAACGGGATATTAATGCACAATCTGGCAACCCTGTCGCACCCTCACAAAATGGCCGCTGATAACCACACAAGTCACCGTGTTGTCATTGAATAGCATGGAATTGAACCTTTAGAGTATAATATGTTTCGTGACTGGTACCAAGAGCTGACAGATCCCACACATGTGTCACTCCTTGAAATGCAATAATCAGCTGTATTCAAATAATGTCTAATATCAATATAACCTAGAATGTTTACTCATGAAAAAAGTAAAATATGGCAAATTTGTAGTTTTTTGCAGGTTTTAGGTTTGATGGTAGCTTTAAGGCGTATATTTGGGAATTTATTAATCGCTGTGAATATAGTGTGGATGTTTGTTCAGTTCCTGAACAACGAAAAATATTCGACTTTATGGATGTATGGATATCATAAAACCTGAATGGTTTTGTGGGAATATCAATCTAAGGTGCCATAATGGTTTTGATGAACGGCAAGTAAATGAATGAATGTTTGGAAACGAAATATCCTTTGGTAGAGCCTGTCATCAAGTACCTACGTGCTTAATGGCTATCTGCAATAGGTTTATAGGAAAAAACACCCGGTATCACATATCAGTTGAAGAAAATAATATAAACATGAATAAAAAATCAACAATAGTAATTAAAACATGAATTTTATTCAAAAATCAAACATTTCTCTAAATTTTGACTGAATTATATGTAATTTCTTAATATTCAATAAGCTGGTGATGTTCCAATGACAAGTTGACATCTCATACTTTGACAGTATTTTGTTATCGACCTTTCAAAGGTATTGGTTGCTAAAATTTGTTGATTGGAACTTGAAGCTCATTCGCTGTATCTGACGATCTGTTACCCTATAGGTTAAGAATAATGGACTGTTGTTGGTGAAGTTGGCCCTAAGTGCGACAGTCACAGAAAAAACATATTCCTTTGATAAAGAGAAAATACAATGAAAATAATAAAGAAAGAAATGAAAATTAAATATAAATAGCAAGACAGGATAAAAGGGTATTAGGTTCCAAGCCTTATTCTATTAGTTGCTAAGACTTATTTAGTTAGTTTGCTCATATAATGGGTATAGCCAATCATTTTTCAAATAAAGGTGGGAGGCGTTACTTCTTCAGTGTTTTGTTGTAAAACACCCCTGTGTGAAAACTTTGTCCTTACGTATGTATGAGTGGCCTTCAATGATATTTATCAGAGTGACAACTTACTTGAAACTGGCGTGCAATTTGTCTTGTCCTATTATCAATCTTCAATATAAAATTGTACAATGCTTAATTTATTAGTGTATTTCCAGGAAGAGAATGAAAACAGCGGTCCCCTGTTACCCACTTTATGCGTACTGGAGAGAGTAGCAGATTCTATATAAATACCTGGGAAATTCAAAGCAGTACTTCCGAGCAGCATTCTTATTAATATTTCATAGTGTATAATACAGTAGGAGGAGCCAGCCATCAAGTTTGGCAAACATGACCGTATTGGCCGGGTACTGTCCCCACTCATTACTTTGCTATTAAGCGAACATATGCAAACATGAGGAGTCGCCGGCCGGCGAATAAATGAATACATATATGGAATTATCGCGTTTAACAACCATCCATCCTGCCGGCACGTGACCACCCTTCCAAATGGGCCTAATAATATTTTGTCCCGGCTAATGTAATATCGACCGCTATCGACCCGACACATCTCAGATCGTTATCTGTGTGGACGCGCGCACGAGCGCTTCGACATTTTGCCATACATGGTGGTCATTTCAATAGAAGGGAAATACCTGCGTAGTTCTGGCACGATTTCTTCGATGCTTTTATAAATGTGGGCACAGTTGTGACCTTCCGTCCTTCAGGTATCACTTCTTCTTGTAATATTTCTTCCTTCATCCTACTGGCGGAGAAGTATTGTAATAGCGAAAATTTTCAAAAATAAGATATTAGGTCAAGTCATGTCAGTCATTTGCGTCGGTTGGTCGGTCTGTCTGTCTTCAGAATGTTGAACCGTGACACGACTATACTATAACTATCTAAAACTGTAATGACTCATCATTGTTCACGTGAACATCACTTAACTACCAGTAGTCGGCTGTTCATAGGCGGGGTATGAATGTTTAACATGGGTGAACTTGATTTGTCACATGCTTAATAAAGAGCGGTTTGAAACATATTGTAAGTCAAAAATTTGGGAATTAGCTTTATTCATCGTCGCTTCCACTTACATCTGACAGTAATAAACTGTCGCTATCGCTTTCCTCGTTGAAATTGACTATAACTGGCTCTATGATGGTGTCGATGTGGTGGTCAAGCTGCCACATTTTTGTTTCTTCCTTCACAACATGACGGATAGCATTCTGCCAAGCTTCGGGCGTTACTAGCTGTATGGAAGTCTCAAGTAAAACCTTAACGTCGGGTAATTTGAAGGTTGTGTTATGGCGCGCAATATAACCCTTCACTTGAGGCCAGATGAGCTCTATTGGGTTCAGTTCACAGTGGTAGGGCGATAACCGCAGCACAGTGACACCACATTGACGGGCCATCTCATCAGGCACGTAACTAATGTTCGCAGGTTTGTGCTGTTTAATTTTTTCATACAATTCCGCTTTCACACATGAATCGTCAAACGGGATTCCTTTTTCGCGCAACCATTGCTGCATGTCACTTTTTCGAGATCCCATAGTCGGTACACGTTCGGCTCGACGACTATGTTGGGAAGCATTATCCATGACGATCACAGAGTTGGGCTCAACTCGCTGAAGCACCCCTTGAAACCAGCTCTCGAAGCAGCTGGCATTCATTTCGTCATGGTAATCACCTCCTTTCTTAGAGACGAAAATCAAGTCACACTCTTCTAAAAAGCCACTATCTCTACCAATATGAGTTACGATCAATCTTTGACCTTTCCCTGACGGTCCACGAAGACCTGTTGACAAACCTTCAATGCTTGCTTGTCGGTTACTCACTACGTTTTTGTCTATCCAGGTTTTTTTAACTGTGTGACCTGCATTTACCCATGTCTCGTCCAAATAATAGATTTTTCTGCTTTGTCGCCTATATTCAATCATTTCGCGTAGGTATTTTCGACGCCAGGTGACTATTTCAGGTCTCTCTATCAATACTGACTTCCGATTACGCGTTTCGTAACGATAATTAATTTCGTGCAGGGATTTCCTCATTACCTCGACGCTCATTTGGAGTATAATTTCATTTTCCTTGATCGCTGCATGTACAGCCTTGAGGGTTGGTATCTCATTCCTAAAGAAGAATGAATGTACGGTTCGCCTTAACGCCATTTTACTATCGTCATCCAATTTAACGGCCTTTCGCCCTTCAAATTAAACTTTGGATCAGTAGTAGCTCCAGTTTTCTCCTTTTCATGCACCACCCTACGAATGGTCCACTCTGGAACGCCTGTCATACTTTCACAACGCGCGAGTGCATCTCCCTGCGACATAGTTCTGTTCAGATAATTGAACATGTTGAGCACGATTTCTTTCGCGTCCCTCTTCAGTGCTTTACGAAGCCGTCTACTTGTTCCCTGGCTTTCAGTACTTCCACTCGTGCCATTTGTACTCTCCATGGTTAAGTATAACCAAAACAGTAACCACAGAAACCACAACAATAACAATCACACAACAATTCTTATAAAAACACACAATATGCGATCGCTCAACGAAACACGTTCCAATGCGTTGCCGACGCCTATGAGTCTGCCGATCGAGGCGCGTCTTTGATTTCATTGGTTCTACCGGCGGAGAACAATCAGCCATTATTTCCATCTCTGTCTGTGCTGTTGACCACCGCAAAGCCACAGAAACGACATATGTCGTACGCTATACGGCTGTACTGGAAGGAAGCCAGGATCGAGCTCTGATCACGTGTTGATCACGCGTATGAGTCATTATAGTTTTAAATAGTTGTAGTATAGATTCTAAGCTTGCGAGCAAGAGCGTATTTAGAGGAGGGCTCCCTAGACGAAAACGAAATTTTTCTCAGTTCTACTAGTCATCTTCAATCCTTAACTAGTTTACGGAAGTTGTAATACTCCGGTATTAGAGCTTTGCTCTCATGGATCTTTGCGAGTAGAAAGTCTAACCATACTGCTTTTCACCCTTTTACTTCATCACGAAAAACCATGTCACTCATTTCCGCCAGTCTGTCTGTCTGTCCGTCTGTCGGTCTGTCCGGTAATCTTATAACTGCCTATACTTGAGAAGTACCGCAAAAGCTTTGTGGTTCTTAAAAATCGATTCATTGCTGGCACAGGAGAAGGTCTAATACTCCGTTTTTTTTGACGGTCAAGAGAATCCTGAATATTTTTGAAAAAGATAAAGAGACTTGGAGGTTGTATGGGGCTGGGGAGGGTTTGTCTCAATTTTTTGATGCTGGTACATTTATATGCTCCCAACATTCGTAATTGTACGCACATATTAGACATACTTCACACGTCATTCTCAGAATTCTCCGTTCATTACCCTGAAAAATATCCTCTGGGAAAAGCAGAGTCAGCCTACTTGACCCCATTTTTTCTTTCAAATTTTATTTATAGCAGCCCTTTACTTGACTTCGTGGATGTACATCTCTATATTGTAATTCGTCTTTTTCTTCTCCCTCTTCTCTTGCCAGTGGTGCATTCGGCATGTATTACGCATCTTGAAAAGCGACATTATGTCGATTTTGTGACATTATATAGTTTTTTATGACATTATGTGTGTTCATTTACAAGATATCAATTTTAAACTAGCTGTTGTTCACTTGATGTGCACTCGTTTTGTAGCCGTACGTGTTGCCTAAACGTCATGACGCTTAAGCTATAATGGTTTGCTTCAGAAATGGCATTATTGGATGCCTTAGCTGTAATTTGTATACTATAGCTGAAAGGAAACGTCAGTGCGTAGGTGCGTAGTGAGGATTTCTGTGCTAATAATCTGTGTTGATGATCATTCCATTGGTTTTTTGTCTCAAATATACTTACTTGAGATGTATGCATAGCTAGAAATTACTTGCGCATACACTTTTTTTTATTCATCCTAGAAATTACATATGCAAATTTGCTCAATTTAAAAATGAGATAAAAAAATAAAATCCCTAGTTGGGAAGTATATTACAAGCAACAGGTGAGAAAACATGTCAGACAGGAATATTTACGAAACGTGGCAAAGTTATTACATTTGCATTATAAATTCAGAACACATAATTCAGAAACGTTAATAAATGATGAATGTAACATCTGAAAGTTAACCTGTAATATTCCACGTTTTTCTGTCCAAGTCAAATCACAAATGTGGAAGTTAACTCTTTACTGATGTTTCAGCTACCATGGTAGCCTTTTTCGGAATAAGTTGTATTTGTACATATTTTGTTTCATTTGTCCTTAAAACATGGAGTTCTCTAAAAAAATGAGTATACAGACTCAATAAAAAGGGAGTTTTCTCAATCATCTGCGTAGTTGTAGAATTTTTTTTATTGATTTTAACTTTTCGAGCATAGTTAGACGATTTTATGTGTTCTTGTTTGATTAAAGGCTATAACAAAATGTGTTAAGATTACGAATTTACGCTAAAGAGGCGTACATGATGGGGTTCATACTAGTGATTTTTGTTTTTTTTTTCTACACCATCGAAAGCAAACTAACCGCACTCTTATTATGAAACATTCACGAACGCCTGCTTGCCCATTGCCCAGTATCCTTAAGGAATTCTTACAAGGAGAAGAAGGTTTCTCTAACCTAATGCAGTTCCGTTAGACCTTTGCTTCGGCGTGAAAAATTATCTCATCACCCCCATCGTATTGGGAGCGTTATTGTTCTCGTTAATAAAAGTTACTGTAACGCCCGTTATCCTTTGCTGGTCCTACGTTTTCACTATCCATGCCCACAAAAAACAGTCATAGGTCCACTGTTATATATATTTAAATGATATTTTCCAAATTAATTGTGTTGGCAAAACAACCAGTTTTGCAGATGATACTGCAATAATATATGAAGGCACTTAACTAGTCTTATCTAAAAAATGTAGTTGAAAATGATTTTGTCAAAATTATTATGAAAATTAAGCATTAACTATTCTAAAACGCATTTTTTACCATCTGCACATTATGCTAGACATTTGCCAAATTACACAAATTTCTCCTTTAACATTAATGATAAAAATGCAAATTAATAGAGTGACAGACATATAATACCTTGGAGTAGTCTTGGATCCTCATTTACGTCGGGGGATCCATGTCAACTATATTTTAACGAAAGTTAGATTTGTAACGTACAAAATTGAATACCTTGAGGATATACTAACAGAAAAATATTTTCGTACATTATACCATACATTGATTGAGCCTCATCTCACATCGGGTATATTAGCTTGTAGAGCTGCATCTATAATTTAGATATTTTTCAAAGAGTATTCAAAGAAAAAAACGAAAGCTTATCCCACTGAGAAACTATACGCAAATCTACAAATGTGTGATTATTTCGTACACAGTATCACTCACTACCATAAATTTGTCAACGCCGACCAAAACATTGAACATAATCATCACAAAAGGTACAATACTCGCGGCACGGTAGTTTCTCATCCACATAACCCTATAATGCAGCGGGCATACCTCTATTAAGCGCTAAAATTTTATGAAAGAATACCTAAAGTATTGAAAGATTTACGTTGCGGAAATTATTTCAGAAGTACAGTGCAACCCGCTTATAATGGACTCGGCGGGACGGGGACAAATAGTCTATTATAGGCGGATGACCATCTTAAAAGAAACACTTTTATTAATGAAAAAAAAAAACAGCAGAAATAATATACTAAAAGCTTAAAATGGATTTGTTTAACATGAATTACATGAATAAAGATACATACAAAAAAATTCATTTTTTCAGAATCTGATACATATATCACAGGTATACGTACTGTGTAAATTATTTGGTAAAAAAGCTAGTAATTTTCATTTGAACAGATTGTTTTTTGCATAATTATTTAGAACAGCAAGTTGAATTTTATTTAATTTGGTAAGTGTGACTGTACTGTCTTCTTCTTGCTGAAAATAACGTTATAATTTTTTTCACGCAGTCTAATGCCTCCTTAGTTATCACTGGAAGCTGTTCTTCATCGTTGTTTTCTAGTTCGTCTTCCTCTTCGTTATCAACGGATCCTTCATTAACCAAATTGCAGTCTGACAATTCCTGTGTTGCTATCAAATTATTGTCAACATTTACATACTCATTAGATTTGTCTATATCCAGTAAACTCTTAATTTTCACCAAATTCAACTCAATTAAAATCGTTAACTATTTCACTCATGTTTTTTACTAAACAAGCATGGCAAAAACAATTACGAATCGTTTCTGGAGTAACCAATTCCCATGCAATAGTAAGCAAATTTATAGCATCTAAAATGGTGACAGCTTTGGTAATGTTAACATCTTCTTGAAGCTCCATAATTTTCATCAACATATGTTTCCGATACATTTGTTTAAGACTCCAAATGACACCCTGGTCCATTGGTTACAGAACTGAGGTCACATTCGGTAGAAGAAATTGAAGGTTGATGTTATTAAGTGAAATATTTGGATGGGCAGTTAACGACCAAGAGCAACATTTTACGATTCTTCTTAACAAGTTCAGCGTACCACTTTTTTAGATATTCTTCAAAAATTGATGGTCATCCAAGCTTTATTATTTCCAACATAATATACGGGAATTGTTTTAACATCTTTGAAACATCTGGGACTCTTAAATTTCCCTGAAATAAAAAAAAGGTCATAAATTCTTTGCAGCACTGCCAATGAATATCAAAAAACTAGAACATGAATTTATGTTCATTCACTTACCTATTATCAATAGTTTTTTATTACCATAAGCATTAGCATAAATCATAACAGTTATTCGCTCTTTTGATAGTTTCCCTCCATTGCAAGTTTTACCTTTTAATTTATGAGTTTTATCTGGTAGCATTTTATAAAATATCCCGGTTTCATCTGCATTGACTATGTTATCATCTAAATAATCACTAGATATTTCGGGCCAAACTTGAGAAATCCAGTCATTGCTAACATTTTTATCAACTGAAGCTGACTCACCACACATTTTTCCAACAACAATGTTATGTCTTTTCTTGAACCTGTCTAGCCAACCGGAACTAAATTTGAAGTAACCTCCAATCAATTTCCCATATTCTTCAGCCATTATTTGTAGCATACCACTTATGGGAAAGTGATTAGCACGCTTTTATTGAAACCATTTAAACAGCATATCATCGACTTGGGGATGCAGCGCTAACCGCATTTTTTTCTTTTGACTATTTGATTTCCAGTCGTTTTTAATTTTGTCACGGTTTTTCCAAATATTTGACACAGTCGATTTTGTTATAGCCATACGAGCACATATATTTGCTTGAGATGGACCCTGCTCAAGCTCACTAATTATTGCGAACTCTTCGTGTAAAGTGAATGCACGTTTCGCACTTTTCGACATGTTTATAACTCTAATAAATACAGTATAACACTGCTGGCCAAGTTCGAATGCAAACTGCGAAGTCAAACCGCCGTAAACGATTGCATCAGCTAAATCTGCTTCGGGGAATTACTATACCAAAGTAGCTCGCATATAGTGGATTAAAATTGTCCGCTATAAGCGAAGGTCTATTTTAAGCGAGTCTATAATATGCCAGGATTTTACATGCAATTATTTATAGGACCTTAAATTATGTCCATTAGATACGGGTTTCCATTATAAGCAAGTTCATTATAAGTGGATTCCACTGTGTAATTTTAAAAAGTGGCTACATTCTATATATAAACTCATAAATACGAACATCGAGTGTGACTGATTTTTACCCTTTTTGTAATTTGTATTCTACAGTTGCAATATTATTGGTCCATGTACAGGCAATGCCTCCTATCGTTCCTGTTTTTATTGCATATGTTGTTCTCTTTGTAGATTCAGTGAATAAATATTATTTTTATTATTACTATTATTAAAATCGAAACAACCGTTCCATTCTCCCACAAAATGTAGCCAGAAAGCATGGATTTGTAACTATTTTTTGTTGAGGTGGTGGACTATTCCTTTTTATATACCAAGTACCACCCCGTACCTGATTCCACATTTCCAGCCGTTTCTAATGAATAGTTTAACTTTAATTAGCATTCGTTCAACCCCTCTGCTCTTCAAACATCGGTTATTAGAAGTCGTCGCCAACCGGGCACCTCTCGAATTTTCATTTGCTCCAATTAAATATGCGAGATCTAATCTCGATTATGGCCAGATTATACATCACATCAACTTGCTGGAGGGAATCGAATGGAATGAAGAAGAATGTAGATGCGAGAAAAGATACGGGTGGAGCGGTTAGCTTTGATAGGAGATAAGACCGCGTTTTTCGGCAGAAAGCGAAGAATAAGGAAAAGGTGTGCCTGTGTTAAGAATTTTTTGAGAAACGCCTAACAGGTGAAGGTTAGGGAATGAAGATATGGTCGCTATGATGAGTTGAGATAATTTTCTAATTAATGGGTTTGTCTAGTGTTAATAGATTTTAATAGTGGTTGAAATCATTATGAAAAAGGTAACGTTACAGACGACCAAAAACTGTTAATTTTTTCACGTTCTGTATACAATTTACGAGGGCGGTTCAATAAGTTCCCGAGTTTGACGACAGAGGCCGCTCCTGACAGAAGTTAATGTTAATATCCTGCGCTGCCATCTATCAAACGACGGCAAAACAAATTTCAGACTGATTGATAGGATCGTTTGGATTTGGCAGCCATTCGAATAACACGTGTTTCGTGTTTTTGAAATGGAAAAAGAGCAGCATCGTTCGGTAATTCGCCTTTTGTTTCTGGATGGGAAAAATGCGAGGAGATAAAAGCAAAGTTGGATGCTGTTTATGGGGCACTTCGCCCATCTATGACCACAGTTAGATATTGGTCCAAATAATTTAAACGTGGGCGAACATCCGTTTTTCATGAGGATCGACCAGGATGCCCGGCAGACGTGGTTACCGAGGAAATCATTCAAAAAGTCTAGGACATGATTCTCGCTGATCGACGAACGAAAGCGCGAAATAGCAGAGGCCGTAGGTGTGTCGACCGGAACGCCAATAAATATTTTACATGATAAGTTGGATATGAAAAAATTGTCCGCCCGATGGGTGCCGCGATTGCTCACGGTGGATAACAAGCGGATGCAACTTCGAAGCAGTGTTTGGAGCAATTTAAGTGAAATCCGAAGGGTTTTTGCATCGAGTTGTCACCGTCAATGAAACCTGGGTTCGCCATTACACACCAGAAGCTAAGCTACAATCAAAACAATGGATTTCTCCCGGTGAATCTGCTCCAAAGAAGGCGAAGACGGTCCTATCGGCTGGAAAGCTCTGGCGACGATTTTTTGGGATGTGAACGGCGTCATCCTCGTGGATTTTTTAAAAAAAGGAAGAACTATCACTGGACAATACTATAGTGAGTTATTGGACCGCTTCGACAAAAAAATGTAGGAGAAACGGTCACGTTTGACGGAAAAGAAGGTGCTGTTTCACCACGATAACGCACCAGCACATTCATCCGGAGTTGTCTCCGCCAAACTGCATGAATTGCCCCCCGTATACACCCGATCTGGCCCCCTGCGACTTTTTCTTGTTCCCTGACATGAAGAAATGGCTCGCGGGGAAAAAGTTAGCTCAAACGAGGAAGTCATCCCCGAGACAGAGGCGTATTTTGGAGAGTTCGACAAATCCTTTTCTTTGGGGGGTTAAAAAATTGCAGGAACGTTGGGAAAAGTGTATCTTTCTTAAAGTTGATCATTCTGAAAAATAAAAAGATTTTTTCTGGAAAAATGGTGTCTTCATTTCTAACACGGGTACTTATTGAACCGCCCTCGTATGAACAAGGCAAACATTACACTGGACAACAAATTTTAGTTTTTTAATTGTATCTTGTGGGAAAAGTGCACTTCTTTGTTAATTTTGGGGCGCTGAATCCAAAAATGACAATGAAATAAAAAAAATAGTTGCGGTTTAGAAAAAAAACTTTTCATTTTTAAGGATATATTAAGAAAAGTAACAAGACTTATATACTTATAAGAATCACTATATGCGCTGTCTTTTTGCTGTTCGTTTATGGATCGTTTCTGGAGCATCTCTACCAAGAGTCCAACAGTAGTCTGCAAGCATGGAAGGATTCCACTTTCCCTGGTACCTTTTTTCCACTGTTGAAATATCCTGATGAAAACGTTCGCCGTGCTCATCACTTACGGCTCCGCAATTGTCAGGAAAAAAGTCCAGGTGTGAGTGTAGGAAATGTATCTTAAGAGACATATTACAGCCCATCTTTTGATACGATGACAGCATATTTTTGACAAGGGTTTTATAGTTGTCAGCTTTCTATTTCTCAAGAAATTAGTGACCACCAGACGGAAATCATTTCAAGCAGTTTTTTCAATACCTGTTAAAGTGTTTTCAAACTGTGTATCTTTCAAAATATTTCGTGGCCCAACAAAAATACCTTCTTTAACCTTTGCCTCACTTAGTCTTGGAAATTTCTGACGCAGGTATTGAAAAGCTGACCCATCTCTATCTAATGCCTTGACAAAGTTTTTCATTAGGCCCAACTTGATCAGTGGTGGTAATAATTTTTTTTTCGAATCTACTAATGGCATATGCTATACATTTTTTTGACCTGGCTCTAGGAATTGACGAACAGGCCAGTTTTGTCTGGTGTAATGAAGTGCCTTTGCCCGACTGTCCCATTCACACAAAAAACAGCAAAACTTTGTGTAGCCTAGCTGCAGCCCAAGTAAAAGTGCAACAACTTTCAAATCGCCACAAATATGCCATTGGTGCTCATCGTATTTTATGCATGTCAATAGGTACTTCATATTGTCATATGATTCTTTCATGTGAACTGCATACCCTACAGGAAGAGATGGTAAAATATTTCCAATATGCAATAACACTGCCTTTAAACTCAATATTGAACTGTCTATAATCAATCTCCATTCTTCTGGGTTATAGTTAATATTTAAAGTCGCCAGTAAGCCGTTAATGTTACTGCAGAAAACCAAGTTATTCTCCATATTGAAAAATGGTTCTAAGCCTTTGTGACGTTTACGAAAAACACATACCGAAACATAGTCTTCTAACAAGTTCCACTGCTGCAGTCTTGATCCAAGTAACTCTGCCTTACATTTTGGAAGTTCTAAATCTCTTACAAGATCATTTAATTCTGACTGTGTTATTTTGTGCGGTTGGTGGCATGAAGTGCTCGGTATAAAATCAGGATCTCTTGACGTTGATGGCATATCTTCTTCCTGACGAATCACTCGATCGCCATGATCTGATTCGTTTTCTGATTGGCAAGTGTAGGATTCTGGGGGTTTTGGAATAGGATTTTCGTCACTGTGAGGCACAGGTCTCATCGCAGATGGTATGTTTGGGTAGTTAATAACCGATTTTTTTTTTCTTGGACATACCTGTGGCTTGTCCAACACAAGGTACCATGCAAAAGTAACAATCATTAATATGATTTGTAGGCTCTCTCCAAACCATTGGGACAGCAAAGCGCATAGACCGTTTTTTGCCATTTAACCAGCTCCTCAGACTTGAAGCACATGTATTACAGCAGATGTGGGGTGCCCACTGTTTGTCTTGATCACCTAGTTTACAACCGAAATAAAGCTGATATGCCTTTGTTATTAATGGAGTAATAGACCGTCTCTGAGACGCAAAAGTCACATCACCACACACGTAACAAAACTGATCTGGATTGTTTACACACTTTCTAGACATCTTGCATGAACGCTGTCAGCCAACTGAGGAAAAAATGGCTAATATAAAACAAATTGTATACGTATGTATAACGTAACACAATCATGCCGATGACATCATCTTTTCTTGCCGAATATAAAAATGTAGCACGTGCATTCTTGTGAATTACAGTATACCTATCAACACAGTCACAGCAGGAACACATGTAATTACCGTATCTCTAAAACTTGAACTAATATTGAAAAAATAAGTTTCATTCCGGTTTTAGCTCATTAAAAATAGTAATATTTTGTTGATTTTATTTAGGATATTTTTTGGTTGTTGATCAGTGTTATTTATTAAATTTTACATTTATCGTGATACTGCGATACCGCAAGCAGACTCCGATGCAATTAGTTTCCTTTTTCTTTGACATACTGCAATTCATATTTGATTCCGAAAGACAGGAACAAGTATCTCACATTGCACTTTATTTTTTATCAATAGCATTTCATAAAAATGCACTGTTTTCAAGAATACCGGATGACTATGAAATAAGAAAAGCGCTGTATTTTTTTGGCAAATAAAGATATCAACCATGGACATGTTTAGTTAGTCATTAAGAAGCATTTCTGGAAACTTGAATGGGTTTAACCGTAAGTGACCTTGACTTTTGTTTTTCAAAAGAAACCTGCATATTTTCTTCCATAATCGTACTCTATGCCAAATTCCCTTTCCAATGATGTATCGCAAGTGACATTTTCGTTTTGTGATGGCAGCCCTATGAAGGAATTTGTGAATAACCTAAAATCCGCCATAAGACAAGACAAAAAAATATTTTAATCTGTCATGGTGGCGTGATCAACAAATGCCTATTAAAACGGGCTAAGTAAATAAAAGCATGTAATTATGTGTTTTTCATGTTAGTATACTTATTTGAAAAATAATCTGGAATCTATATCTTCAACACAGGATTTCTGAGAAAGAGGGATTTTTAAATAGGACCCTGTATACCTTTTCAGAAATCTTACTCTACGTAAAGTTTTCTATTCAATGATGTATAACTTAACTATACTTTTGTTGTCAAATGTATCTCCAATGATGTTCTGCAAGCTACTATCAGTTTAATAACAAATTAAAATTACTACTGTTTCATAGAAGCTACCAATCGCCGCCAGAAAGTAAGAAAGATATGAAAATGAAGTACCATTACCTACTATCGCCCCACAGCACGATGCTCTCCAAATTTCATCTGAACCGGTTCAGCCGTTTCCGAGATTAGGAGAGTATAATTTCAACACATAAATGAATTTACGTGTTATATACATCGCATGACAACAAAATAACTTGTAATTTGAAATTTTAAAATTTTCGCGGTCACAGTATTTCTCTTATGCGTGGGAAAACAAAGGGTCCAAAAGCGTATATCTGTAATACTCGTATGTGCTCGCCTTGGTACATTAATTGTGAAAAGAAATATTTAATCAATACCAAATTCTTTATTTAGATTATTCAAAGTTGTTGTATTTCTCTTCATTTTATTTTCACCTGGAATTTTATCCTCCGTTTGGGACTCGTCACAGTCTAGCCTTTGACAAATTTTGATATTGGACCTCTCAGGAGTTACGTACGCCTCTGATAAGGAAGGTAGGAAGCGAAGTAAGGTTGAGATACCTAAATTGTCAAATGTCAGTAGAACTGGTGAAAACATTACCCCATATTTTGATACTCTAGCAACGGATACCAGTCAAGTCTCGGAGTATGAAGGTAGAGAAGGACCAAGCTAAAACAAGTCAGTCTCACACGCGGCGTCTTTATAAGAAAGGAGAGACACAAATGAAAATATAATCAGTCAAAACAGGGATGCAACGACTTTATCCACCTTATCAGTGGTGTGTTTTCTGTATTCAGTCACACTCCTACATTTATAATCGCTTTTAAGCTTCTCAGCGCTTACAACCGGTGATGTTGGCCTCTTCCTTTCGGAAAATATGACCAGTTCCGGCTTCTCAAGATCTAACTTCAATCGATGTTCTCCCATCTAGGTGTATATATCAACTAGCATTACAGGCCATGGCTTGATTGGTGACCTTTGGTCATTCTCCTCTATTCACTGCTGTTCTTCCCCAGCCGTTTATATTTAATTTCCTCAGGTCCTCTTTCACCTCAGTTTTCCACCTCATCGTAGGTCTGCCTCTCCTTTTATTTGCTCCTATTGAATGGGTAAGCAGTACCTTTGCTACTCTATGTTCTGCCAGTCTTCGCACGTGTCCCATCAATTTTATCCTCTGAGTTTTTATAACCACTGTTATGTTGGGCTCTTAAACAAGTTCCTTCAACCCAACATTTGTTGTATCCACGTACCATCATCTAACATTTTGCCACCAAAAATCTCCCTTAACACCTTCCGTTCCAGCTTTGTTTGCTCTGTCCTTACTATTGTCCATGTACCACATGCATACGTGATCACTGGCCTTATTAGCGTTTTTTAGATCCTGGTTTTAGCTCCCCTTGATATAATTTTGCCTCCCATTAGTCCTTTTAGCGCATACATATATGGCACGATTTCCAGTCATCAATCTTTTTTGTATTTCTTGTTTGTTACCGGCTTTGATTTAAATGTACCTGTACTGTACCCAAGTAGTCAAAGGTATGTGTACCTTTTCACACTCATAAATTTTCCCTTTTGTTGTATTAACCTTATTGTCTGCCCGTTCCATGTATTTTGTCTTTTCTACAGTAATGTACAGTCCTTTATTTCGTGCTTTTTCTTCTAGTTTCTTCACGGTGTCTTTAAGTTCGACTTTACTTGCCCTATTTATCTTTGCTTCTTGCATAGTTTTCTCGAGCACAATGTTTAATAGCAGCGCTGACAGTGGATTTTCCTGGCGGACTCCTTCTTTGGCTTCAAACTTTTCTGTGAGTCTGGTGTTTATTTTGACCCTGTTATCTGTCGATTCCAGCGATATTTTGGAGTGCTTGATATATGTACGTCTTTCCTTTTTACTCGATCAAATACCTGGTGGAAGTCAATGAAGAGCAGCACAGTCGATTTCATATTCATAGCTCTCAGCTTCGATTTCTCGGAGCGTAAAGATCTGGTCGGTGGTACTTCGTCCTTGTCTGAATCCGCATTGGTCTCCAGTAATTGCTTCAGTCTGTATCGCTAGCCAGTCTTTGATGTGTCTGGTCACTAGGTTGTAACGTAAATTGAGCTGCTCTATGCCTCTGTAGTTCTGGCAGTTTGATTTATTGCCCATTCTGACGGTACAACTTCTTGTTCCTATACTACCCTTAAGCAGGTTATGTATGTCACTTCATATTTCATCATTTCTGCTGGTATACAGTCGCTTCCAGTGCATTTTTCAGGTTGCTTATGATGTTTTCAACTTCAGATAATGTTGGCGAATCTTGTTCACTTAGCTGAGGCCTTACATGGATTGTTGAATTTTTCTTGTTGTTGTCACCGGCCGCGTGTTAACAACTGCTCAAAAGATTGTTTCCAGCGAATATCTCTTCCATCTGTCTAGGCAAATTCTGCTAATAATATTGAATTTGAAACTGCGTATCATTTACTGCTTCCCTTTACTCGCCTACATCATTTTTCGTCGTCTCCGCACCCACTTTGATCTATTTCCATCTATGCAGGACAGAACGAGCAGGACTCGTTTAAAAGGATCCTTCGTCGCACAGCAGCAATTATAACTGTGGCTGTAGCTGCAGCTGGAAATGAAACCAGCTACAGCGCAACAGCAAACGACAGCAAAGCTGATCCAGCAACGATTTGCGCTCTATGACTGTTGCATAGCTGATGACTACCATTCAAAGTGGAAATGGTTAAAGGCACAATGGCCGTTTTAAAAGGAGCGCAATTAAAATTTTGTATGGGGGACACTGCAGGCGGGAGGCGACTGAAGCGGGGATTGAAGCACACTGGGAGAAGTTGTACGTATCAGATATTTTATTCATATATTTCTCAAAAGATACAATATCGAATTACAGAGAAACACTATACAAGTGATGTAAAACAAATAGACACGCATACAAAAATAGTGTCACGGATTGATGACACTAAAAATCCCTGTTTGCGAATATCAGAAATCCAACACAACGCGCCATCAGTGCCATAGTAGCACTCGCAAGTTAATCTATACCTGAACGTTAATTCTACTCCTAAAATACATAAAGATGCATACTAAAAGGTGGTGAAAAACTAACAAAGGCTTACTACGTCACACAGTTTTTAAATGTGACAATGTCCTCCTTTTACATCAGTGGTTGCTAACCCGTCGATCGCGGCTACTGGTAGCTAGAAATTCTGGTGGCTCACAACATGTTTTAAAAAGGTGTAAAAATCATAGAAGCTTTCGTAAATTTTGTAAATTCTCTTAATAAACACAAGCAGCGGCAATACTGCGGTGAGCGATCTGTAGTATTAGTAAAGTAAACACAAGCATGTCGCATACAACTGTGTATAATTTCATTTAAGTTGGCTTACATTGCTTACGACTAGGTAGTACACTGTTTATTCCAAAATGATCCAAGTAGCTGAACACACTGAAAAGTTTGGCGACCACATGCTCACTCATACCAACGTCAAAACAATATCTAACCTCGTTAAAGCATTTCGATACTCTGTATGAAGGGGATCCCAGTATAATATTTGTTAAAGTTTTCCTAGGCACAGTAAAATTTAAATTGGACATTTCACCACAGTCAGTCTGATTGCTTAGCAACTTCTGCACAAAGCAGCAGCTTAACAAAAATCCTCAAGACTGATTATGCCAAAGTGATCTAAAAGTGCGTTAATTCCTTCCCACGTTCTGGAAGGTATAGTTCTCTCAGTGTGTCCAGGGGTTGGCAGTAGGTCGTATAATGGAAAAATCACAGTTACCGCTGCGATGTTACATTGTTTCCATTGGAACAATGAAGATGACGGTCGATCTGTGGAAGTTGAAGTCGCGGAAGTTGCCGCCATCACGATGGCATGGTGGAGTTACAGCGACGACGACGATCCAGCTTTGATTAATCGACCGATTTTCCATTGTTTTCCTATCATAAGCTTTTCGCATTTACCATTCTCTCCGCAGGAAGCTTTATGGGGATTTACTTATTACTGAAGCGTTTTGATCAATAATTGTTTTGTTTTTTATATTATTCATCAGTCAGAGTGGTAAGTTCAAAGTTATCTGATTCCTCGGTAGTGAATATGATTAGAGAACAGTACATTACATACCCAGGTTAAGAAGTGACACACTACAATCACCATCTATGGTTTTAGATTTTTGTATTTGTCAGCGCAAGACCGCTCCTTTGTTATCGAGGTTGTGGAACAATCTTCATGAGGAGGCTTTTCCCAGTTCTAGTAACCTTAGGCAGTTCAAAAATCAGATTAACAAAGTTCTTTTAAGCTGTTACAACAGTCGCGGTGCCCTGGCATTTAGGCTTCTGCCTGCGCGGCTGCTTCGATGTAAAAAAGTTAATAGTAAAAATTGACTTGTTCGTGTTCCACATGGTGTGATCTCAGACTTCTTTCACACATTGGATGATGATAGCCTTTTACATACGTCTATCCAGAGTTGGAGGAAAAAAGATAATTCCAACTTTCTTCTGAACATAAGTCTTGTAATTTATCACTACTTACGGATGCAGGAGTGTGTCAAAATTTAATGATCCTTGGACTTTGAACTTGGAACATCCAGACTTGCTAGTTGAGACACTTTTACAAAGAAACTTTTTATTCTGGTTGTTTTACAAATGCAAGATTTATTCTGAAGTGACATAACTGCCTTTGGAAGCTTTTTAACATAATTATCTGCGTTTGAACCTATCGAATCTTGTCGAATCCTTTATTCGAGGTAGTAAGAGAACCTCTCTGCTGCCCGTTAATAACCGATCGATTACAAAACAATTCTAATCAAAAACCGTAAACTATTTTCAATCTCCATAACCCTTAACCAATTACACAGTGGCATGTTTTACAGATGCACGCTCTATTCTGGAGGTTCACAATAACCTTAGGAAATACCAGCAGCACGATCGCCTGCATATGATCCTCGGCAGAGACAATGCAAAATCCTTTATTAGGTAGATCGTACATGCCCATTCGCATTCGACCGAACCGGCGGTTTTTGTCCCTCAGGCAACTTACAACTCACAACTCCTGCTCCTCACAAAAGCTAAACGGCTCTAATTAGAAGGCCATTTTCGAGGGGCGTTAATTAAGGGAATGGAATAGGACACCTACAGGCTGTGTTCGATAGAATGCTTTTTGTTTGAATGTAACTCAGCGGATTAATTCCTATTTTGCTTATCTAATTTCCCCTATGAATTTGGTTGGTGGTAGATCAACAGTAACTGTCATAAAGCAGCACATAAGTTTCACATTTATAGACATTCAATACCTTGAGAAACGTTCAGGGATGGAAATTTTGTAAGTTTTGGAATTTTTTTAAGTTCTGTAAATTTTGGTAATTTTGGCAATTTTGGAAATTCTGGAAATTGCGGAAATTTTGGAAGTTTTGGAAATCTTGGAAATCTTGGAAATTTTTGATATTTTTGATATTTTTGATATTTTTGATATTTTTGATATTTTTGATATTTTTGATATTTTTGATATTTTGATATTTTTGACATTTTTGATATTTTTGATATTTTTGATATTTTTGATATTTTTGATATTTTTGATATTTTGATATTTCTGATATTTTTGATATTTTTGATATTTTTGATATTTTTGATATTTTTGATATTTTTGATATTTATGATATTTTTGATATTTTTGATATTTCTGATATTTTTGATATTTTGATATTTTTGATATTTTTGATATTTTTGATATTTTTGATATTTTTGATATTTTTGATATTTTTGATTATTTTTGATATTTTTGATAATTTGATATTTTTGATATTTTTGATATTTTTGATATTTCTGATATTTCTGATATTTTTGATATTTTTGATATTTTGATGTTGTGATATTTTTGATATTTTCGATATTTTTGATATTTTGATATTTTTGATATTTTTGATATTTTTGATATTTTTGCTTTTTGATATCTTGATATTTCTGATATTGTTGATTTGATATTTTGATATTTTTGATATTTGCTATTTTTGATATTTTTGATATTTTGATATTTGTGATATTTTTGATATTTTTGATATTTTGATATTTTTGATATTTTTGATATTTTTGATATTTTTTGCTATTTTCGATATTTTTGATATTTTGATATTTTTGATATTTTGATATTTTTGATATTTTTGATATTTTTGCTATTTTGATATTTTTGATATTTTTGATATTTTTGATATTTTTGATATTTTTGATATTTTGATATTTTTGATATTTTGATATTTTGATATTTTTGATTTTTTGATATCATTGATATTTTTGATATTTTTGATATTTTTGGTATTTTGATATTTTTGATATTTTTGATATTTTTGATATTTTTGATATTTTTGATATTTTGATATTTTTGATATTTTTGATATTTTTGATATTTTTGATATTTTTGATATTTTTGATATTTTTGATATTTTGATATTTTTGATATTTTTGATATTTTTGATATTTTTGATATTTTTGATATTTTTGATATTTTTGATATTTTTGATATTTTGATATTTTGATATTTTTGATATTTTTGATATTTTTGATATTTGATATTTTGATAGTTTTTGATATTTTTGATATTTTTGATATTTTTGATAATTTGATATTTTGATACTTCTGATATTTTTGATATTTTTGATATTTTGATATTTTGATATTTTTGATATTTTTGATATTTTTGATATTTTTGATATTTTTGATATTTTTGATATTTTTTGTATTTTTTATATTTTGATATTTTTGATATTTTTGATATTTTTGATATTTTTGATATTTTTGATATTTTTGATATTTTTGATATTTTGATATTTTTGATATTTTTGATATTTTTGATATTTTTTGATATTTTGATATTTTTGATATTTTTGATATTTTTGATATTTTTGATATTTTTGATATTTTTGATTATTTTTGATATTTTTGATATTTTTGATATTTTTGATATCTTTGATATTTTTGATATTTTTGATATTTTGATATTTTTGATATTTTGATATTTTGATATTTTTGATATTTTTGATATTTTTGATATTTTGATTATTTTTGATATTTTTGATATTTTTGATATTTTTGATATTTTGATATTTTTGATATTTTGATATTTTTGATATTTTCGATATTTTGATATTTTTGATATTTTGTATTTTTGATATTTTTGATATTTTTGATATTTTGATATTTTTGATATTCTGATATTTCTGATATTTTTGATATTTTGTATTTTTGACATTTTGATATTTTTGATATTTTTGATATTTGATATTTTTGATATTTTTGATATTTTTGATATTTTTGATATTTTGATATAATTGATATTTTGATATTTTTGATATTTTTGATATTTTTGAAATTCTAGAAATTTTTGAAATCTTTTAAATTTTGGAATTCTGGAAATCTTGGAAATTTTGATATTTTGTTTTGATATTTTTGATATTTTTGATATTTTTGATATTTTAGATATTTTAGATATTTTTGATATTTTTGATATTTTTGATATTTTTGATATTTTTGATATTTTTGATATTTTTGATATTTTTGATATTTTTGATATTTTTGATATTTTTGATATTTTTGATATTTTTGATATTTTTGATATTTTTGATATTTTTGATATTTTTGATATTTTTGATATTTTTGATATTTTGATATTTTTGATATTTCTGATATTTTTGATATTTTTGATATTTTGATATTTTTGATATTTTTGATATTTTTGATATTTTTGATATTTTTGATATTTTTGATGTTTTTGATATTTTTGATATTTTGATATTTTTGATATTTTGGTATTTTTGATATTTTTGATATTTTTGATATTTTTGATATTTTTGATATCTTTGATATTTTTGATATTTTTGATATTTTTGATATTTTTGATATTTTTGATATTTTTGGTACTTTTGATATTTTTGATATTTTTGATATTTTTGATATTTTTGATATCTTTGATATTTTGATTATTTTTGATATTTTGATATTTTTGATATTTTTGATATTTTTGATATTTTTGATATATTTGATATTTTTGATATTTTTGATATTTTGATATTTTGATATTTCTGATATTTTTGATATTTTTGATATTTTTGATATTTTTGATATTTTTTGATATTTTTGATATTTTTGATATTTTGATATTTTTGATATTTTTGATATTTTTGATATTTTTGATATTTTTGATTTGCTATTTTGATATTTTGATATTTTGATCTTTTGATATTTTTTGATATTTTTGATATTTTTGATATTTTTGTTTTTGATATTTTTGAAATTCCAGAAATTTTTGAAATCTTTTAAATTTTGGAAATTTTGGAAATTTTGGAAACTTTGGAAACTTGGAAATTTTGGAAATTTCGTAAATTTCGTAAATTTCGTAAATCTCGTAAATTGGTAAATTTTGTAATATTCGTAAATTTCGTAATTTTCTTAAATTTCGTAAATTTCGTAAATTTCATAAATTTCGTTAATTTCGTTAATTTCGTAAATTTCGTAAATACGTATCGTAAATACGTATCATAAATTTCGTAAATTTGTATATTTTGTATATTTTGTAAATTTTGTAAATTTTACAAACGTTTCAAATTTTCGAAAAATTTGAAATTTGGAAAATTTGGAAATTTTGGAAAATTTCGAAAATTTTGAAATTTTGGAAATTTTGGAAATTTTAGAAATTTTGTAAAACGTAAAAATTTGGAAAATTTTGAAGATTCAGAAAACTTTTATAATTCTGAAATTCTGAAGATTTTGGAAATATGATTTTCAAAGTTTTGGAAATTTTGAATGTTTTAAGAATTGCCTATACAGGGTGACTTCGAAGTTGAGTCATTTATTTTAACAGTGAGTAGATCTGATCAAAAGAAATGTTTTTTTCCTTTAACATTTTTGTGGTAAAATTAAAGTAACAAAGATATAGCCCTTTAGAAGTTTGAGTACCGCCCTGTCTCAATAATAATATTATGTGCTCGTGTTTGGCGACAACGGATATACTCCGCCTTATCGGTTCATCGCATCGGAAACAAAAAGGGAAAGAATTTGAAACGCTGATCACGATGTTTTTATTCAGTCTGTGTCAGTCGGTAACGCGTGAGTGAATAGTGGTGTTTGCTGCGTGGCTCAAACGAAATAAAAAATGGCACATATTTATGCGGATCGGTTTCCCAATCGAGTGCAACCAACCCCTCGTGCCTTTGTTAATGTAGTACAACGGGCTCGTGAATCAGGTGCTCCAAGACCTCACGATCAAATACAGGTCCGCACTGAAATACTTGTCGGGAGGATACTTTATAAAACAAGGTAAACAAATTTTTTAATTTTTTTTTATTTTTATTACACACATATTTTGGTTTATCTTCCTTCTACAATCATTATCTGAAAATTAATGACTCAACTTCAAAGTCAGTATAGGAAAGAATTATCAGCTTAATCCTAGACCGTACTGCGCATGTGCATGTACACCATACGATCTACGTGCTTACTGTGTGCAAAACCCAGCTTGGAGAATGGATAACCCGTCTGAAGAGTTGCTGTCACAACTACATACAGAATGAGTTTTTAGTGTGGGCCCGGTCGGTAACTCCGTTATTACGAATGGCATCTAAAAAAAATCATTTAAAAAATTGTAGCCAACAGTAAGCTTCTTAATTAAAAAATATTTTCATCTCTATATGGTGATTCATTACTGCATGGTGACTAAAACATATACTTTTTTAAATAGAAAAATATAGATTTTATTGCAAGTTTGGTTAGGTCCTTTCAAATGAAGCACTTTAATATAACACACTATAGAGTTTTATTCTTAAATTCTTGAATTATTGGACAATTTATTGAGAAAAAAACGCCTTTCTTTGGCAACTCACATTTTGAACTGTTAAAGGTAGAGTATTAATCTTTCCGGCAGAAATATTTTATAATTCCATATCTCATTTACTTTTTTAATTTCTTTAATAGTTTATACAAGATGGCGAATAACGCAAAATAAACCGATTTCTCAAAATGTTTAAGTGGTGTATTTTCAAATTCTTTGATTTCCCTTCTAACAAGCCGTTTATGATGTAAGGTCTCTGGGAGGTTATAGCTAACTTTTTTATATATCAGATATCAAGGTGAATAAAAAATACTACATTACATTACAAAGTAAAGTATAGCATTTAGCTTGTATGCTTTCATTATAAATTAAATCTACCCAAACTTATGCAATAAAATCTAAAGGTTCAAGATGTCCGTGAGTTTTAGTAACTCAAAAACCCGACATACAGACCCTTACAATCGATATACAAGAAGAGATGTTGTGAAATGAGGAAATATGCAATTGAAATTTTTTTAAAATAGTTGAATTTGTGTGCTTGATCACCCTGTATAAACCTTTCAAGAAACTGAATAAGTAAGTAGACAGGGGCTTCTTTACCTAACTTAGCCAAGCCTGGCTCATTAAAAACTGGGTTGTCCATTCCGAGAGTATGAGAAATATACCAGAAAAGAAGTTCATCAGATGTACTGCCCTTAGCCATTCTAAACTGCTCTGAACAGTTTCCATTAGTTGTAATACTCTGGTATTTTTCCAAGGTCTTCAAGGCCACTTGAGTATGAAATGCTACTTGTATTCGTCAAAGTTTTATAGAATACTGTTTATCAGATCGTAAAACAGGTTTCATCAAAATTTCAGAACGATACAATAAAATATCGAAGAACTATAAGCAATTTTCATTATGGCAATTATTATTTGTGACTCCAATCCAAGTGTGAACAAATTTTGCAAACGTGAGATCAAGAATATTTCTAGACAAGAATTGGAGATTTTTAAACCGAATTCCTACTTTACGTAGACTTTAGTTTCTTTCGTGATCTAACTGAACAAGTGTCACAATTTCTCATCCTTAACGATTGTGCTATTTCTCATTTTACGAATATGTAGTTGTCATTCAAAATCATGCACTAAATTGAAACCGTTAGCGTTATATTTCAGCCATAAAACCTTCTATCGCTTACACATCTGTTTTTAGGTCTTATCTAGTTGAGCAATAGAATAGAAAGACCATTTCATTATGCTTATCTGAACGTTTTTATGTAAAAAAGGGGGTGCAATTAAAGAACGCCGGGCGCATGGCGCTGTTTAAATTCCGGCATTATCTGGGACAATTAATTTTGGTCCACCAACGTATCACTGACACCACATCGAATTATTTTGGGGAGAATTAAATTCATTTTACGCTTCACGGGCAGCTGATTTATATGTGGTTGTAAAATAGTTTTTTAGGAAACACCCTGCGGCCTTTAGGATAGGGTGGGTGCAGTGACAAAAAGTGCTAGAAACAATTTTGTATATAGGTCATGAAGCAATAGGTTGGTCAGACTGTTTCTATGGCAATAAGTGATGTAGGGCCAATTTCACCAACATTAATATTATGGACCAATGGGAAAATACCTTATCGAAATGCAATTTGACGGTAGCTGTCAAAGGTCTCTGAATATTAGTGATTTCTATTGAAATATTGAATAAAATCGTGAAAATTCGACTGTATTATAAACAAGACCACTCTTTGATTCCAACATGATGCTTTTGTACAGAAAAAACAGGAAAACTTTCATGTATTTTGATATATGTTATAGGTTTACATTTAACAATCCGTTATCCCCCTCAGCGAATGGGAATGCGGCAAATAATAGGGCGCTGTTAAATTTGGCAGCAGATTTGGACGTTTGTTAATGCATGGCACTCTTGAATTTACCAACTTCAATATACATACTGAAAGTTTTCATTACATACCTGTTGAATAAGACATTCCATCCAATTCCTCATCTTCCTTTACGTCATAATAGTAATCATTTATTAATTTATGGGACAATGAATTTCTTCAAAGCAATAAAAACATTATGTACTCTCCATCCTAAAACACAGATAATATGTGTAAGACGTGTCAATCCCTATATCTCCCTGATGCATAATGCAATTACTATGGACATAGACAAAACATTATGAAAAATGTTTCACAAATAATGGCTTTTAAGTCCAAAAATCAAAAAACTAGTATAAACTTTATTGTTTATCTATTTTTCTTTTTTGACTGGCGGGGATATCTATCTGACACTCGGAGGGTTGCCAAGTCTAACAACGATCACGTCCCGTGGTGGAGGGTGCGAAATGAATCTTTTACATTTGCTAGTTTTGAATTTTTACGTGAAAATTTACTAGGTATCATGATTATAAGCATCTTTGGTAGATTGTTCGATCCGGAATGGGAAAGATCTCCTATTTATGATAAAATTTTTGGTATCATCTAACCGTTGCAATCAGTGCACAATGTCGCAGCCAAATGGCAGTCACTCTTTCTGACACAGTCCGGATCGAAAGATGACGATACTCGTGAAATGTATTGATACTTCTAAATATAGGATCGTATCGAACATCCCTACTGTCAAGATGTATAACCCAAGGTACCGGCGGAGCTATATTGCGGCGTCAAGGAAATAATTTTAAATTTTCATTTGCATTTTTTCAAGTGTTCTGCAATGATTTTGGGAAAAATGTCACGAATAGTCTTATAAAGCATAGTAGAAGTATATTTCAACTGTTGGCGGAACTTACTCCACTGGGACCAGGAGGGTGAAACGGGATAATCATGCACAATCTGGCAACCCTGTCGCACCCTTACAAAATGGCCGCTGATAACCACACAAGTCACGGTGTTGTCATTGAATAGCATGGAATTAAACCTTCAGTATAAAATGTTTTGTGATTGGTACCAAGCCTTGACAGATTCCACACATGTGTCACTCCTTGAAATGCAATAATCAGCTGTAGCCAAATAATGTCTAATATAAATAAAACCTAGAATATGTACTCGTGAAAAAAGAAAATATGGCAAATTTGTAGTTTTTTTTGCAGGTTTTAGGTTTAGTGGTAGCTTTGAGGCGTATATTTGGGAATTTATTAATCGCTGTGAATATAGTGTGGATGTTTGTTCAGTTCCTGAACAACAAAAAATATTCAACTTTATGGATGTATGGATATCAAAAAACCTGAATGGTTTTGTGGCAATATCAATCTAAGGTGCCATAATGGTTCTGATGAACGGCAAGTAAGTCAATGAATGTTTGGAAAGGAGCAATATCTTTTGGTAGAGCCTGTCATCAAGTAGGTGCTTAATGGCTATCTGCAAGAGGTTTATAGGAAAAAAACACCCAGTAGATGATCTTGAATCAGTAAAATCGCATATCAATTGAAGAAAATTATATAGACATGAATAAAAAATCAACAATAGTAATTAATTCATGAATTTTATTCAAAAATCAAACATTTATTTAAATTTTGACTGCGTTATATGTAATATTTTAATATTCAATAAGCTGGTAATGTTTCAATGACAAGATGTCATATCATACATTGACAGTATTTTGTTTTCAACATGTCATATAGCTATTGGTTGCTCAAATTTGTTGCTATATTTGACGGGCTGTTACCCTATAGGTGGAGAATAACGGACTGTTGTTGGTGAAATTGGCCCGTAACCTACTACTCTCGACAACACTTGCGACCAGTCTGTAAATGATAAGGAACAATAATTGTAGCCAAAAATCTAAAATCGAAGTGAAGTTTCAAACAAGTTGGAAATGGATGTTGATGCAAGGGATTGAAAATCATATTCGACACAACAAGGTGATGTGGTTTGAAGATAGTGCAGATGTTAAAGAAGATGTTCGACTAAGTTGCGTTTTGTAAATATCCTCAATCGCGTACGACAGTGGGTTCCGAAATAATTTTTACTGTTTCAGAAGGAAATGTTTGCTGTTGTTACGAAACCTTCAGGACTCGATTAGTCTCTTTTCGATGCCAAAAAGTTGGATTGTTGGGCCGGCCAGCTTCCTACCCACTTTACGCCTCAAGATCTAAACCGTCTTAGATTCAGTGTACCTTTGGTTTGCTTTCATTGTCATTTGACTGTTTCCCAGTGTTGCTACTCGAATGTTGATGAAATTCATTTCATTTTGTATGCGGACATAAATGCTAAGTTGAAATGCTCCAATTTCTATGACAGTTGACAAGATACCCGAATGACTATTATAGATTGAAAGGTAAAGCTGAAAATAAAATTGGGGTTTTGGATGCCGGAAGAGCCGTTTAAGGGCTTCCATGCACATTTTTTGAACAAAAGTTTTTCTCGATAAATTAATCACTCTTTAGAAAATGGGGGTGGATCTTGAGAATATAGGCAGATTTATTTGTCACTAGTTTTCTGCCATGTGGAACATGCAGATGACGCACTAATACAGTGACCAATTCTTCCCACCATGTAAGTTGCCTGTCAGTTTGCTTACAAATGCCATCAAAAATACAAAACGAAGATTATAGCATGTACTGTGTTAGAGTTTCGAGCGTACGAAGCCTGATGGTGCAAAATAAAAGTGTGTTAGCGACCCGTTTCTTCATCAGTATTTAACGTGTTTATTACAAAAACTTATCTTTGTATTTAATACAGATATTTTTGTGAATATGAGAGCTTGCTTATGATTTACAAAACAACACTTGAAGACATGAAGGTGACATCCTAGTAAGACAGCACAAAGTGCCATCTATTACCGGACTAGATCACGGCGAGAGTGAAAACAGTAAGCTGTATGTAGTCTACTCGCCATTAAAAGTAATGTTACAAGTTTATGAAGGTGACATTTGTTCAATTTTTAGTCCTCTGAAATCTATTGAAAACACTCAAAATATAAGTTTCTATGAACAAACATGTACATAGGGATGGGATGCATACTTGCAGTATTTTGTCCATAAGGAGCGATCTCTAATATAAAAAATAGCGTCAAGTTATCGTTTCATATAGGATTATGTTTACCAAAACAAAAAAGTCAGTCACACATACAATTCACACATACAATTAGTAAATAAACATTCTTTACCTGCCCTACCGGTAGTCCATCTGGCAACGTCGCCCCTCCCGAATACCTAACCCGGTGAGACGTGGCGTCGCGGCCACGGTATAGGAAACACTATGCTATGGCGCAGCAGTAGTACCAGAACACTAACCAGGACCGGCACGCCGCCGGGAGCAAAAGCAGAAGCGATCCATCTGCTGACTATATTTTTTTGGGCTAATGTACTGGGGAATCTATGATGTCTGCAATATATTCAATAGGAGCGTATAAATGCATTTACATCCAACAATTGAAGTATATCCTCCCCACTTCCCTCATCTGCCATCAAATTTTTTTCCTCCAATTTTTTGTCAAAAATAATCAGGACAGTCAAAAAACAAAAATTGAGCCGTTTTATTTATTTTGTTTGTCGTTTTTGGTCTGACGTCAAAATCTATAAAACTTTATCGTCTGTGGCAGAGTAGTAACGTTGTTTAAAATGTCATCAAAACCTGAGCGGTACTTCTCAAGTTATAGGATTAGAGGGCAGACAGACCTGTCGGAAATGAGTGACATAGTTTTTCGTCATTACATGTTGAATAGCATCTCAATTCCAAATCTTTTCGTGAGTAACCGTGGAAAGTAAAAATGGGAATCACGAATCACATTTAAGCTTTCAAGTCTTTCTCTAAACGTTTAAATTTTTTGTCAACAAATATATCATGCGATCATAGTATAAATTTCAATTTTTAACAAGGTGTAAAATAATTATTCGTCTATTGAAATTCAACCACCGATATACAGACGAGATAACGAGGAATGATAGTTTCCTCTAAATAATTTATTTTCTCTCTTAGGGCGCTTTTTCCTTTTTTATTTGTGAAGGTCGGTGAATAATTAAAAGCAGTAGTGGGCCATGAAACGGCGTAATTATACTCGCGGACTGAAGAACATCGCGCTCTGAGCCAATGGGAGGAACTTTTATAGGATAAAAAACCAACTAAATTTATACCGGTTCGTTATTTTTTGAACAGGGGTGCCTGTGCTTATTTTTTGATAAGGCGCAATGAGCTACTAAGAAATATAACATGGAAAATATGGGAAAAATGGCATTTCCTCCCCACGTATATTGTTAAAATCTAGAAATATGAGGGGTAAACCGCACCCAGAGATCTGTACAATAACGGGGAATATTTCCGCGTAATTCCTACTCCCTACGCACAACTCCCTTTCTTCGGAGATAGTGTGTGAGGTCTTGTTGCCGTTTTCGGTAAAAAGTAATGTTAACATCACCGTGAATAAGATCGCATCCTTTTAATCTTGATGCTAAAAGTTCTGGCTCGGATTTTGACAGATTTAATTCTCGAACTAAGTCATTAAATTTGCCCTGTGTGATCTAATGCGGCACTGTTGAACATCCTGGCAGGTCAAACGAAGGATCGGAAATTTTTACGCTTTCTATACCATCACTTTCAGAATCGGTAGATTCGACTTTTTCATCCAAAGACCAAGATTCTGGTGAAACTGGGACAGAAAAGTTCATCACAATGCTTAACGGACCGCAAAACTGATGGTAAATTAAAATACCTAACAGTACGTTTTGATTTTGGTCCAATACCTTTAATATTTGTGAGGCAAAAATAGCAATCAGTAGTATGGACTCACGGTTCTCTCCAAACCATTGGTACCGCAAAGGGCATTTTACGGTTGTCGTCTCTTAATCAACCTATTAACAACGTTACACAAGTCTTACAACATACATATATATGAGGGGCCCATAGTTTATCTTGGTCGCCAACTTTAATTCCAAAATAAAGTTCGTATGCTTTCAACACAAGGGGAGTTAAAGTATGTTTTTGGAATTTAAGAGTTAGCTCTCCGCACACATAACAAAAACTGTCCGCACTATTTACACAATTTCTAGGCATTGTCCATAAAGCTAGTCTTGATCACAATAAACTAAAAACAACACACCGTTTGAACAAAATTTAACAGTACTCAGAACATCTCAGTACTCTTCAACACAGAAAACGTAACTGACTTGGCTGCTATCAGTATATAAACGCAATATGCTCTCTAAACATAGAGCTCGCATATAATAAACAGGAATAGACTGGTCTTAACATTATATATGTGCATCATCGCATAAACGCCGAGAAATGCAGCAATATGAGATGTTACGTATTGTAATTCATAAAAGTAGATGTTACCGAATATATGTAAGTGATAGAAAAATTCTGTCTTTAGATTTGCTTTGTTATCATGTTATCTCAAAATACATAAGATACATGTCATGTCACAAATCCTGTGTTTATCAGTGTAATCTAATTTACGTTTTGAACTTCGACACCGATTTTTTAATCTAAACACAGGATTTCTGTATCTAGTGTCACATAACTACTCTTAATTTAGTTCCATAGATGCTTGGTCGATACATGTTGAAGCATATGTAATTAAACAAAATATAATAACAACCATCTTCCATAAGGATTCTGAGGAGTTCTCTTTGAAATTCAAACCAAAGTTTGCTGGTACGGTTTACAGTCTGAAAGATTCCTTTCCTCGAATCTGCAACAAAAAATGTCTGTGTGTAATCCTTGAAGTTTCTCCTCGAGATCAATACAAGCTTGAATGGCTTCCAATTTGTATGTGTGTGTGTTGGTTTTTTCATCGAGCGAGCGAACTTAAGTATTAAAGGACCCGATGGAAACTCGAGTAGTTTCGGGGTGGTATTCCGTTCCCCTCGCTGCCTCACCCTCCTCCCCTCTCACCGGTCCAACAAAAGAAAGCTCTCCTGCTCGTTTAAAGGGCTTTCATTCACGATTAAGGTATAGAGTTACAATTCGAACGGACAGCGGTGGCGCGGTGATTATTCTTTAGGTACGACGAAAAATACATCCCGCTCTTTTTTTCATCTATACGCGTTTTTGTATAATTTCAAATTATAAGGTGGGTGGACCATGTGAGGCCGTGCTTATTGGATGGCCAGTTATTGAAAAGTCGTAGTTATTGCCATGCGATGAAAAACTCCTACTTACACTTACATCCATATAATTCAAGGGCACAGACATGGTGACGAGTCGCGATCTCTCGTTTTATTGAAATCGGTCGTCGATGCTAAAATTATGATTCTAGCTCACAGCAAAACATACGTTTTCAGGTAAATAAACCATTATTTTCTTTAATTTTTTAATGCTTTGTAATGTCAACTGAAATTTTTGGCCTTACATAAGACGGATATTATTTTGATTGTTTTTCAATCGAAGTCATACAGGATATATTCGACATCGATAAAAAAATCAATGAAATTACTTTGAAAATATTTTCACAAACGTATTCTAAGTCTTACTATAGCGCTCAAGTAGTGTTCTTTGCGTATTTTTAATAATAAGTTATTATAAGTATTCAATATTTCATTTTATAATGGAAGGTCTTTATATGAAGTTTGAGTAATTTGAGCAGATATTTTGATTACAACGTTGGTTATCAATGGAGCGACTAATTTATCATATTGGCCTTGTTAGGAGCCTTGTTCCTTGCAAGGCCATTCGGAAAAGTTTAATAAAACTTTAGTGCAATAAAGAAAAATATTGTTGTTGCATAACAAAACAAAGTGTTAATAATTTATCTGTTTCATGTATCCAGTAAGAAAATGACTAATAACTGTTTGTTTGTTACCTGGGTATTAGATAGTCCAACCCCTTATCATCAAATTGGTATATGTTTGTTTTCACCTGACTGGTTGAGTCATTAACGGCAAATCTTTCCAGGTCCCAGACACTGAAGCGGGTTCGGAAACCGTCTCTCGTCTAAACGGTAAGTGCTTTAACTCTTATTTAGTTTTAGACTTTCTCAGATGGTGACCGATATATTTCTCTATGTAATGTGTATCTCATTCCGTATTTACCCTATGAGTACACAAGGCACGTGAGAAGAGTCTTGATTTGATTTGCTGCCCCCAAATGCTCATAAAAGAAACGAAAATTCCAAAATAATGTCGCTCTGGCCTGGGGCTCCTTTAACTGTATGCCCCAAGCTTCCTATATGCCCCCATTTAACAGAATTATATATGTATTTTATGGGTGTTACAGTTTATTGTTGCATAACTTTAAGATTCGATAGAACTTAATAGAAAAGATAGATAGAAAATTAATGCATAAAGTCTATATAAACATGGGTCGAAAAATGCGTGGCTTCCGAAATACAGGGTGTTTAAATTTACTTTTTAAAATAGTTTTTTTTAAATATTTCGAACAATATTTGATGTATAACAGTGAAAATTGGTATACAAGGGTTTTTTGGTACGACAAAACAAACCATAGCCGCTAGAGGGCGCTCTCTACTGTACCTGTAGTGTATTAAAATGACCGAAAATTTTTGCGTAGTGCTTTTTGAATAAAAAAACTGATTCCCCGCACTTTTCTGCATAAAAAAGCTCTCCTGTGAGTTTCCGTTATAGTTAGCCGTTTTTGAGATATTTCGATTTTTAAGGTTCGATGCATTTTTATAATAATATTTTTTTTACATTTTCGATTTGGGGATTACAAGTAATTAATTATTTACAACTAAAATGCTATTGGATAGTTAGGATAAACATACAAAATCTAAAGTAGTTGCTCGAAATGTGAACCCAATTGTTCAATACACAATTCATATCTACGAATGATCGAACGTGGTATAGCATTATTCAAATAAGGCCCTATTTCATCACATGCATTCCTGATTCTGTCTATTAGCATATCTCTTGTGGTTACGGGAGTCTGGTACACTTTTTCTTTTAGAAATCCCCACACAAAGAAATCTAATGGATTTAGGTCAGGGGATCGTGTAGGCCAGGCGACTGGTCCTCCACCTCCGATCCATCTTTCTGGATAATTTTCGTCAAGTCAGTTTATAACTATTCTCGAATAATGAGCTAGACAACCATCAAGCTAGAACCAGACCAATTTTCTTAAATCTAACATAACATCATCCCACATATTTGCATGTTCAGCCTTTAAAAATTCCAAGAAGGTCGCAGCATTTAACCTTGCAGGCAAAAGGTAGGGTCCAAATAGTCGATTACGGTAGATACCAATCCACACGTTCACACTAAATTCATGCTGGAAATTTCTTTCCCGAACTGCAGGCAGATTTTCATGCGACCAAATATGTTGATTATAAAAATTTACCACTCCACGTCTAGTGAAGCATGACTCATCGGTCCATAAAACGTTACTTAAAAACTCCCTATTATTATCAGTTCTATCAAGAATCCACTGACAAAATATGATTCTTCATTCTCCGTCCCCTGGCTGTAGTCCTTGCACAGGTTGCAAATGGTAAGGACGTTTAAGAACACGATGAACATGGCTTGCTGAAATTCCCAAAGCACCATTTATGTTTTGATCCCTTTGGGGATTTCCAAAACCATTTTCACTTATTTGGTGATGCACTCTTACAAATACTGAGCGAGTTGGATGTCGTCTGTTTGGAAATCTTCGTGCGTACTCTCTGGCTGCTTCTGCTGCGTTTCCATTTACAAAGCCATACACAAAACGAATATCTGATAACTCTTGATTGGAGAATAGAAATGGCATTTTTATAAAACTTACAAAAAACAGGTAAAAGAAACTAAATCTCGTGCATTCACAATTGCAAAAAAACGTTTCAGGTTTCAACAGACAACAAAACTAACTGTCAACTAATTGACGTCTAACCTTATTCTGCTTTCAATTTCAAAAATATTTGCAGGCACAGCCTACTTCTAAAAATTTATGTTGAAAAGTGCGAAGAATCAGTTTTTTTAACCAAAAAGCAAAAAATTGCACTAAGCAAAAATTTTCAGTCATTTTAATACACTACATGTACAGTAGAGAGCGCCCTCTAGCGGCTACAATAAAACTATGCACATGGTTCGTTTCGTCGTACAAATTCAGAAGAAAGCTTTTTTATGTTGAAAAGTGCGGAGAATCAGTTTTTTTATTCAAAAAGCAAAAATTGCACTAAGCAAAAATTTTCGGTCATTCTAATACACTACAGGTACAGTAGAGAGCGCCCTCTAGCGGCTACAGTAAAACTATGCCCATGGTTCGTTTTGTCGTACCAAAAAACCCTTGTATACCAATTTTCACTGTTATATATCAAATATTGTTCAAAATATTTAAAAAAAACTATTTTAGAAAGTAAATTTAAGCACCCTGTATTTCGGAAGCCACGCATTTTTCGACCCATGTTTATATAGACTTTATACATTAATTTTAAAAGTTCTATCGAATCTTAAAGTTATGCAACAATAAACTGAAACACCCTACATATATACTTTCAATTGCAAAATTACCTTTATTGTGACTCCCCTAATATGCTTTAGTCACATTGTACATCTATCATTTTTCTATACCACAAACATAGCAAGGGTACGTTTTCCAATGCTTAGTGAAGTGTAAGTATGAATGTATCAGCCATGACCTAAACTACATCATTTTTTAAGTTCAATATGCATATCTATCTATCCTACATTTTCACAATGTTTCTTTCCAAAATACAAGATAAAGTACCAAATTGATACAATTGCATGAATGAGTGAAAAAGAACAATTGTGTTCTCTTGCTTGAGTGAAACTAAATACAAAAGCTATGACTGTGTAGCAAGCAATAAATGTAACTCTTTGTTTTATCTGATTTGCTCATAATTTTAATCGAAAAAATATGGTGAACAAAATCGATCAAGTACGCCACTGGCTCGGAATAAACCATTATTAAGTTACACAGCCTAACAAATTACGTTATTCGAATCTGGCTCTTAGAAAAGTTGAGCATTAGACGTCGGTTCTCGCCTCTATTAGTCCTTATTTAAAAAAAGGGCCGTAGGAGATCGAAGTGGGAAGTCTAGGGATGAGCGTGTATATGTTAGCGCTTTACATTATCGATACCGAAAATGCAGAAAACTAATAATGAGTACTCAGTTACTGGTAATTGCCTCCTTATATGTCATGTCAATGTCATACTAGACTTCAAAATTGCAGACCTTCTGAGAATGCCAACCGCACGTGTTGGCGAAACGTCAAGCGTCCAAAATAACAGACAACGGCCTAATAGCCCAACAACATTTGGTACTTCAAAACTATGAGACTTTATTTTATGTCCATATTGAAAATTAAAGATAATACAGTCACAGAAACTTATGGCTCCTTTTATGTGAAAAGTGGCAAAACCAGGAGCTAGGAAATTAATAAACGTATAGCCTCAGCTGATAATAATAATAATAGTAATAACAATAATGATAATTGTTATGGGAATGTAAATACACAACAAGTATAAAATGGACAACATTCCAAAGTGCAGGAGGATTAGCACAGCCACTTTCCACCTCCCCCTAAAAAGCTACTTTGATTAACATTTATTTGACAACTACTCAATGGAGTGATTAGCATTTACATCAAATATTATGCACAACACTATATAAAACATGATATAGTCAGAGTGTTAGTGGGAGATAGTATAATTAAGATAATTTAGACGTTGTATGAACTGAGATATTGAAATAGGCATTGGTGGAGTAAACATCTCTTCTCTAAACGATTAAACAGGTAGATGAGTAATTTGTATTATAAAACTGTAACAGTAGAGTTCCGTACTGAACCAATACGCGATACTTGAATTTTAAAACATTTTCTCTTTGAACCAGAATTTCACGCAGCAATTTTTAAATACTGGAATCGGGCTCATATTAAGCGAGAAGTCCAAAAAAACACATTTGTCTTTGATGGGTATAAAAATGATTATCGTTTGAATCTGAATGGATTTGACTGTCTGTTTGTAAGAATATTCGATATTTTATAATCGACAATGGATACCCATCTCTAACGTGATTTCTCATCGACATAATCGCAAGGATTTCAGCCACCTATTATACTCGAATTACTCCACCGATTTTTATCCGTTTACAATTTTTTCTGTTGGTGTTTGTCACAAACAGAGGTGTCGAATTCGACGCTTTAGCCGTGATGATTTCTGTCAACGCCGGGGGCAGATGGATCCTTTTCTAAATTCCCCATTTAGAGGGTGGTAGAAATCCGGCGGATTTTTTTAAGACGGATTCAGGTTTCACATTATCGATCTGTTTGTAGAGCTACCTGTGAAATGGCGTTTTATGGGATTTAGATTACTGGTTTTGTGAAATTTCTTTTTCTTTGTGAGTGAGATGGGAGGTGTTAGATGTCAATCATGGTCCTGTCCCTGAAAATAAAACTTGTAAATTGATGCAGTATGTCCAGAATGAATATACGTACATATGTCCATTGTCGATTAAGAGATAATCGCCGACTACAAGGAGTATTGGGTCAGGTATTTTTTTTCACAGACGTAGGCGCGCAGGCAGAAGCCTGACTGCCGGGGCACAGCGGCTGCTATCGAGATCCCAAGGAAACTTTGTTAATCCGATGTTTGAACTGTCTAAGGTTAGTAGCCACCCCTTGGGTTAAAGTTGGGTTAAAGGAGCGGTCGTATCCGCCAGTTCTGAACTCATGCATGTAGAGTGCTGTCATCAGAAAAGCTGTGGATTACAGGAAAGGAGATCGTTGATATGTAAGAAGAACATTATCGGAGCCAAGATCGATCCCTGGGGAACACCCGTGTTGACGTTATGGGATAAAGAGGAAAGGATATCTTGCGCCCAAAGAAAAAGTTGGTCTGCTATCTGCAAAGTTTCTCTGGGGGGCCATAGGATGGAAGGTTGAATAAGCAAGCAGCAGATCGCTTGCATGACATCAAGAGCAACGACATGAGCCTCATCATAAGACCGGATGAGTTTACTCCACAATTGCGTGACGTAAGCTAGGAGGTCCCCTGTGGATCGCTGGTGCTGCTGCGTATAACAAGGCAGAGCTATAGGCTTGTATATGTAAGGGTCAGTCTTATATCCCCTTTTTAGGTTAGGTTGAACATGACGGGACCTCGGTTGGCCGCGTGGGTCAGAGTGTCATGCTACTAATCAGCCGGCCGGCCGGGCCGCGAGTTCGAATCTCGCCTTCGCCATGGACGTTGTGACGTCGTGTGTTTGTCCATAATTAGAGATATACATATACAAGATTGGATCTGGCTAATGGGACGCAATGTTGTAGTGCCAAAAAAAAGGTTCGACATGAGGAAATTTCCAGGTTTCTGGGAAGGTGCAGAATTCATAAGATATCTAGTGATAGAATTTTGGTGATAAGATAAGACAACTAGCAAAACACAGACCACGACAGGCTCCGTACTATTCGAGCGGTACGCACAGACTGGCTTCGATCGACCACCGGCGTGCCGACCGTGGGCGGTCGGGGTTGTATTTACTAAATTTGTCTGTCAAAAATTAACGTCCGTAATTTCATTATTTTGATTCTAACACGGCCAACCTGAGTACAAAGTCGTTCTCGACGTTAATTGTATAACAGCCTGATTTGTAGCAACGAAGTAAAGACAAAATACTCAGAAAGAAAATATTCTTGTATTAAACAAATTCAGAAATTAGTAACATTATAACAAATAACAAACATCGCAAACAATAATAACAGACAACGTAATCATTCACTCCTTGCTTCAGTTCCATCTGCAATCTCTGGTTCTTCCTCACTGAAACAATACCACAAAGTCAAACTTGACTTTATAAACAATTACATTAAGTAAGAATGCATAACGCACCAGATAAATACATGCAGAGCGTAGCAAGATTTAAAACATAAAACAATTGCGTGCAACGCGTACCAAGCTTTAAACACCAGATAAGCACATGCAAAGCGTAGCAAGCTTTAAAACATGAAACAATTGCGTGCAAAGCGTACCAAGCTTTAAACACCAGACAAATACATGCAAAGCGTAGCAAGCTTTAAAACATGAAACAATTGCGTGCAAAGCGTACCAAGCTTTAAACACCAGATAAGCACATGCAAAGCGTAGCAAGCTTTAAAACATGAAACAATTGCGTGCAAAGCGTACCAAGCTTTAAACACCAGACAAATACATGCAAAGCGTAGCAAGCTTTAAAACATGAAACAATTGCGTGCAAAGCGTACCAAGCTTTAAACACCAGATAAGCACATGCAAAGCGTAGCAAGCTTTAAAACATGAAACAATTGCGTGCAAAGCGTACCAAGCTTTAAACACCAGATAAGCACATGCAAAGCGTAGCAAGCTTTAAAACATGAAACAATTGCGTGCAAAGCGTACCAAGCTTTAAACACCAGACAAATACATGCAAAGCGTAGCAAGCTTTAAAACATGAAACAATTGCGTGCAAAGCGTACCAAGCTTTAAACACCAGATAAGCACATGCAAAGCGTAGCAAGCTCTTAAACATGAAACAATTGCGTGCAAAGCGTACCAAGCTTTAAACACCAGATAAGCACATGCAAAGCGTAGCAAGCTTTAAAACATGAAACAATTGCGTGCAAAGCGTACCAAGCTTTAAACACCAGATAAGCACATGCAAAGCGTAGCAAGCTTTAAAACATGAAACAATTGCGTGCAAAGCGTACCAAGCTTTAAACACCAGACAAATACATGCAAAGCGTAGCAAGCTTTAAAACATGAAACAATTGCGTGCAAAGCGTACCAAGCTTTAAACACCAGATAAGCACATGCAAAGCGTAGCAAGCTTTAAAACATGAAACAATTGCGTGCAAAGCGTACCAAGCTTTAAACACCAGATAAATACATGCAAAATATATTTCTGACGTCACAAACTACATTCTAACACTGGCCAATATCCAGACTACTTACTCATCCTCTAAATCTTCAAGAAGCTCCTCCATGTTCACAGTCATAGACCAATCGCTAGGCCAACTCCTCAATTGTTCTTTAGCAGCCTTAGTTACAAGAGATTTACCAACTCTCTTCATTTCATATCGACCTTTTGGTGTGATACCCACAATTTCAAAAGGTCCCTGGAATTCATACTTCAATTTACCTTGGTGCATCTTATCATCACGGTGCATAAGGACAAAATCTCCAATGCTGAAGGTTTTGGTATTTCGGCGTTTTTCATTCTCCTTGATTTTAGCCTCTGCTAACGACTCCATACGATCCTTCATTCTACTACGATCGAGTTGTAAATTTCTGATTGGCTGTAGATCAGAACTTAAGTTAGCCAGCAAACTTTGGATGAGTGGAGTAGAACCATCAATGCCAATTAAAGCTCGAAGTGGTGTTGTTCCTATTGACTTCTGCACAGTCGTATTCAAAACCAACTGAATTTTCCATAAACCACTCGACCATTCTGACCGAACTTTTGTTTCAATTCGCAGAAGATTCATTATTGTTCTCATATATCTCTCTACTTGTCCATTGGACCTGTGTACATCGGGGGTAGTATAATGGTAACTGATGCCCAAGGAGTCCAAGTATTCTGGGAGGCTCAAGTTCTTGAAGTTTTTACCTGCATCCATAATGATTTGCTTCGGCGTACCAAACAGAGATATGAACAACTGAAAAGCTTCTTTCGTTTCGCAGGCTTTGACAGTCTTCAACGGCAACAGTATGCAATACTTTGTAAACGCATCGATTAATACCAAAATGTGCTTATGTCCCTCGTTTGTAGTTTCTAAGGGACCTAAACAATCGGCATGAATGATGTTCATGGGCTCAGACGGTTTTTCGACTCTTGTGACGAAGCCATGTAATGGACCAGACCTAGTTTTCTTCACAGCACAGATGAGACAATGCTTTATATACTTTGTAACAAAGTATCGCATACGTGGGAACCAAAAGTGTATTTTTATTGATTCTAAGGTTTTGTCAATGCCAACGTGACACTGTTCATCATGAAATATCCTTAACAAGCCCAATCTGCTTTGTCGGGGTACAAAAGGCTTGGAAACGGATCCCTCAGATGTAGATATATTGTAATGTAGTATATCATTTTTGACAGAATAACGAGTTTTGTCCAAGCGCCCTTCCTTCCAGTCATCTAGCAATCTTTTAACCTCATTATCTCCACGTTGCTCAATATATAACCAATTGTTATATTTCTTCAGACAGCGAATTACGGGATTCCTGCTCAAAAAATCTACATGTGGCAATGAACACCCTTTTTTATAAACTATATCAAAATCAAAATCCTGCATTTTTGAGTGCTTGCAATACTAGATCCAATGATGCCAAATTTTCTTCAACAGTTTCGGACGGTATCAGAACATCGTCAAGGTATACCAGTGCTACCGTATTCCTGAGATTCCCCAATGCTTTATTTATTGCCCTTTGAAAAACTGCCGGGGCATTGGCTAGGCCAAATTTCATGCGTAAATATTCGAAGTGCCCGTCTGGCGTTACGAATGCAGTCTTATGAACTGATTCAGAATCCAATGGAATTTGATGAAATCCGGAAGACATATCTAAGGAGGTGAACACTTTGCTCTTTCCCAAGCGATCCAATTGGTCGTCTATCAACGGCAAGGGGTATCGATCCTTGATTGTATGTTGATTGAGCGCACGAAAATCAACACACATTCTATAAGAACCCTCCTTCTTTTTGACGAGTATTATGGGGCTGGCAAAAGGCGATTCACTTTCCTGAATGATACGGTTATTTAACAGGTCATTAACAATGTCTTGAACAATTTTCCTTTCATTTATTGATAATCGGTAAGGGCTTCTATTAACAACGAAGTCATCGCGAAGTCTTATGTGCATTGAGGTGTTATTTACATAGGTGACAGCGTTTGCACTAGCCGCTACAATGTCTCTATAATGGGAAAGAAGTTTCAACAATTTGGACTTGTGTATATCTGGTACATCCACCTCAAGATCTTCAGCATTCGGCAAGATATCAAGAACTCTAGCAACTTTGTTCTTGACAATTTTGGTACCAGCATAATTTGTGATTGTCACGATGTCGGGATCGTCATAAAGATTGCAGCCCACCAATACGTCGTTTTCGAGAAAACTATCAGGCACAACAATGAATGTGAGTTCTGTTCTTACACCGGACATCTCAAAGTCAGCAATTAACGATTTTTCAGAAACATAACAGCCAGGTAATACACCGCTAATTGTGGTGAGAGTGGGTATTAGTTTATCCTGAAACTTTTCAGCATGTTTTCGAGCGATTAATGAAATATCAGCACCCGTATCTACAATGCCTTTCATCGTTATTCCATTGACCGTCATCACCTCGGTAGTACCTGATTTACCACTACTGCAACGATTCACATTACGGCGTTTCTCGATCCCCTTTTTTTATAAAACAATCATCAATTTTATGTCCACTTTTAGCACAGAAGGAACACACTAACTCAGAGGTTACCTTAGATGACTTCAAATAATTTGCAGGAGATGAATTTTTCTGTGTTTCGTCATTTTTATTAACTTCAATGCAAAATTTCTGGATATGACCTCTTTTTCCACAATTATAACACATGAGTGGTCTTTTGCGTTTTCTATCATCCTCGATGGTCTCACGGAACCGTTTACGGGGCGGTTCCCTTATTTCCGAAGTTGTATTATCCGCCCTTGACTCTCCGGAACGACATTTCGGCACTGATCCTAAATAAGAAATGAGATCGGATATTTTTTTATGATTCTGATTGCCGGCAGTGACACGCACGTCACGTTCCATAATTCCGTGGATGATTATCTCAACAAGATCTGTCTCGTCCCAGTGTGCCCGTAGGTTTCGAAGCAGAGTAACTTTCTCAAAGACGTACGCCTCGTACGTATTGCAGTTGTGACTATTGAATTGAGCCGCTTTCAGAAGTAATTCACCCAAAATTTTTTTTGGTGGAAACGCCTCCAAAAAGTCACGTACAAAAGTGTCCCAGTTTTTTACATCTGGTGCCCAGTTTTCAAACCACGTTTTAGATATTCCCGTTAAAAATCGACCCAACCTCACGATAGTCTGTTGGTCAGACCATTCAAATTCACTTTTTATACTTTCTACCTCGGCCAGCCATTTTTTTTTGCATCGCTCAAATCTGGTCTGAAAATTGGTAAATCTACTTGTTCAGGTGCTGTGCGCGATCATTTGAGAGCCTTAACTAGCTCCGTCAGAAAATCCTTGGTTGAGGTACTAGCACCAAGCCCTTCCATGATGATTTATTTATTTACTTATCTTTTACCTGTAAGTGTAAACACAAACTCAGAAATTGACCCGACTGATAAAATCATATAACAGCAAAGAGACCTAGCTTGTATAGCAAATCGTGTTAAAAGAAAATATTTCTGGAAATCCATTCAATATGGATATGCGCTTGTTGCACGTGTAGAAAATCTAAATGAATAACATAATCTTCCGATTCAATTATTGTACCTACAATATACTCCACTGCTGCTTCCTTTTAATTGCCAATTATAAATGAATTGTGATTCAAGTGTGGTTAAAACAATCTCATGCAATGGTATTGTTCTTTTTTTTTTTTTTTTTTTTTTTTTTTTTTTTTTTTTTTTTTTACTTAAATGTATTTTATATCAATAATCCTTAATCAACCATGCATTACTAATGTCAACAGTTAAAAAAAAAACAAGATTCTCACAGCAAGACGTGCCCAAAACAATTCCATATATGCTTTATTTACATCACCGAACCGACAGACGCTATGAAATGTGTAATCAGTTCGTCTCTGATTATATCTGGTATGTATGTACAACCAATACGGCGAGTAACAAAAATAATAACAGCAAAAAACAAAACAATGGCATAGAAAAAATAACTGCCACAATAACAGATATCCTGCTGCATTCAATATACATAAACATTGCAATAGGACTTACAGCGTGGACGCAGATTCAATTCCACTTCCGATGATAGAATTTTGGTGATAAGATAAGACAACTAGCAAAACACAGACCACGACAGGCTCCGTACTATTCGAGCGGTACGCACAGACTGGCTTCGATCGACCACCGGCGTGCCGACCGTGGGCGGTCGGGGTTGTATTTACTAAATTTGTCTGTCAAAAATTAACGTCCGTAATTTCATTATTTTGATTCTAACACTAGAATAGACGGCAAAGAACTGAAGCAACCTCTGCCGCACACCTCTTCAATACAACGGCAAGTCCTCGCCAGAAGCTTTGTTCACTCGAGCGACAAGAGTGCCCGTCTAACGGTGTTGTGCCTGAATGTTATTTCCCGCATAGTCTAGGGAACCCTTTGAATCGACGGTACTCGTACTGTTAAGCAAAATTCACATATAGTAGTTTACTTATTTTTCAAACAGGTCGAGTAAGCAAGCTGATATTCGGGGTGAAGAAATTGATGCATCAGTAGTATATTTTACTGAAAAAATACGAGGGATGTCTTTTAAGTTTTGCATATGGAAATAAAACAACACGGTAGGTAGTTTTAAATGACTTTATTGTCTTTATTTCTTTACACCGACGTAATCGCCTTGAGTGGTGCAGACAACGGTCACTCTGGGATCAGGAATGGAACAGTATTGTCTTTAGTGACGAGTCTCGATTTTGTTCAGGCATGCACGATGGTCGTCCCAGGGTTAGAAGGCGACGTGGTGAAAGGAGGAATCCACAGTTTTTTGTTGAAAGACATGTTCATCACACTGTTGGAGTTATGGTTTGGGGTGCTGTAGCTTATGGTTCCAGGACACCTTTAATCTTCATCAGAGGTAACATGAACGCGCAGCGTTATATCCACGAAGTTCTAGAACCCCATCTTTTACCCTATCTTGACACCCTGGCAGATCCATCTTTCCAACAAGATAATGCCCGACCACATGTTGCAAGAGTCACAATAGACTTCTTTCAACATAATGATGTCACATTGTTACCATGGCCACCAAGATCTCCCGACTTGTCCCCAATTGAGCACGTGTGGGATATGATGGGTAGGAAATTGCTCAATTTGCAACGTCCTCCTCAGACTCTAGAAGCACTTCGAGAGGAGTTGGTGGTTGCCTGGAATGAGATACCACAGGAGGACATTGACCACCTGGTCAGAAGCATGCCTAGGCGCGTTGGAGAATCCGTAGCACATCAGGGTGCATCCACACATTATTAAAGGTCAAAGGGCTTTAAAGCAGTGCAATCATTTTGAAATTTTTATCATTTACTTATTATGCTTCATTAAGTACTTATACAAAATTTTATTAAAATAAAACCATTTAAACTGGGTGTTCGGATTTATATGTCACTTAGTATATATGCAAAACTTAAAAGACATCCCTCGTAACTGTTGTGAATTTCAAGATGATGGCTGGGCACCACCATGTAACATTCTTTTAAACGGTATGAGGAGCAGTGTGGTATTTGATTTTGAAGACCCTTCATAGCATTTTATATAGTAGTATTTTAAGTAACTTTGAGAAAGCCTTTGAAATGGCTATTATACTTTTATCTTTAAGAATGTTAGAAATCTAATCACACAATCACAGCATGCCTTCATGAAAGGTAGACAGACCACGTCAAACTTAATGATAATTACGTAATACATAGTAAAATTGATAGACAATGAACAGCAAATTAAAGTTATTCACATAGATCTTAGCAAAGCTTTTGATAAATTAAACCATCATCTTATAATAGTCAGCTTTCATTACTTCGGACTCAGTGACCCGTTAGTCGGTCTCCTAAACTCATATTTTTTCAATAGAACGCAATATTATTATTATGATATATATATTGTTCAGCAAATTATACTGTTTCCTCTGACGTGCCGCAGGGATGAAACCTAGGCGCTTCTTTAATCTTCATAAATAACCTTACCGCGTCACTAAGTTGTCTCAGTCTACTATTTGGGGATGATCTGGAAATCTACGCCAAAAATTACAAATTTCGAGAACTATATTACCTTTCAGAAGGATCTATGAGTAGATACTATGACACAGTGGTGTCACAATAACTGTCTCTTCTTAAATATTTCCAAGTGTGATGCTTAACTCAATTTTGTTTGATTATTCCGCAAATAATGCAGATTTGGATAGAATATATACTAAGAGACATATAAATCCGAACACCCAGTTTAAATGGTTTTATTTTAATAAAATTTTGTATGAGTACTTAATGAAGCATAATAAGTAAATGATAAAAATTTCAAAATGATTGCACTGTTTTAAAGCCCTTTGACCTTTAATAATGTGTGGATGTATCCTGATGTGCTACGCATTCTCCAACGCGCCTAGGCATGCTTCTGATCAGGTGGTCAATGTCCTCCTGTGGTATCTCATTCCAGGCAACCACCAACTCCTCTCGAAGTGCTTCTCCTACCCATCATACCCCACACGTGCTCAATTGGGGATAAGTCGGTAGATCTTGGTGGCCATGGTAACAATGTGACATCATTATGTTGAAAGAAGTCTATTGTGACTCTTGCAACATGTGGTCGGGCATTATCTTGTTGGAAAGTTGGATCTGCCAGGGTGTCAAGATAGGGTAAAAGATGGGGTTCTAGAACTTCGTGGATATAACGCAGCGCGTTCATGTTACCTCTGATGAAGACCTGGAACCATAAGCTATAGCACCCCAAACCATAACTCCAACAGTGTGATGAACATGTCTTTCAACAAAAAACTGTGGATTCCTCCTTTCACCACGTCGCCTTCTAACCCTGGCACGACCATCGTGCATGCCTAAACAAAATCGAGACTCGTCACTAAAGGCAATACTGTTCCATTCCTGATCCCAGAGTGACCGTTGTCTGCACCACTCAAGGCGATTACGTCGGTGTTCTCGAGTTAAAGGGAGGACCCAGTGTGGCCGGTATGAAAACAAGCCAAAACTTCTCATTCGTCGGTAAACACTTCGCATGCCAATAGGTCTTCCGTGTTCTGCAAACCATTCATTTGCAATGGACCTGGTAGTGGAGAAACGGTCCCTTAAGGCCAATAATCTTAGGCGGCGATCTTCACGGTCTGTTGTTCTACGGCGGCGTCCAGTGCCCCTTGCTCTTTGCGTACGGCCTTCTCGAAGCCATGCCTGACAACACCTAACCACAGTGTCTACACTTCTTTGCACTCTAACTGCAATTGCCCGAAAAGAAAGTCCAGCTTCCCGAAGTCCCACTATACGGCCCCTATCAAACTCACTAAGTTGACGAAATCGTACAGGTAGCTCCGTACTCTAGGCATCGTAACCGATCGTAAAGGATGTCAAGAACCAAAATCCGCCAACGTTGATTCTTTACTGCGGCTGAAATATTCATTTTTAGAGCGTTAGTGAATTAAAAGAAAGCAGTATAAAAACCGGAATGTCCAACTGATAAGGCTGAAAAATTTTTCACTTGTTATTTATTTACAGTAAGGTAAATAGATTCACCAACTTTCATTAAAATAAAACCATTTAAACTGGGTGTTCGGATTTATATGTCACTTAGTATAGATTAAAATCTTGACATTTTCCTACAGGTTGAACTTTTGTCTTCCGAAGCGACACGGGTTCTAGGGCTTATAATGTGTAACTGCCGGTCTTTTTCCAATGAAGCGAAGCAGCACTAAAAATTCTTTTTATTTCCCTGGTGCGATGAAACCCTGAGTACATTTTTTTATATGGAACCTTTACTCTTAAAACGTACAAAGAAAATTTCAAATATTTTACTTATAAAATTGATGGTGTATATCCAGAACGAGGGGTCAGTCAATTTGCTCAGCTGCGACGTTTCAACCTAGAATCTCTACAATTAAGATGTTCCACTACGGGCCTGACATTCATCCATAAGCTTTTGCATGGCAGTATGGATGCACCAGACTTCTCAAGAGGTGAAATTTGTTTATACTTCGAAAAGGACACAAGTTTATTCTGTAGTAGCTCCCGTACCAACATATTTTATTCGCGGCTATATTCTACAGGGTGTTTCAGTTTATTGTTGCATAACTTTAAGATTCGATAGAACTTTTAAAATTAACGCATAAAGTCTATATAAACATGTGTCGCAAAATGCTTGGCTTCCGAAATACAGGGTGTTTAAATTTACTTCTAAAATAGTTTTTTTTAAATATTTCGAACAATATTTGATGTATAATAGTGAAAATTGGTATACAAGTTTTTTTGATACGACAAAACGAACCATGGGCAGAGTTTTACTGTAGCCGCTAGAGGGCGCTCTCTACTGTACCTGTAGTGTATTAAAATGACCGAAAAATTTTTCTTTCTGAATAAAAAAACTGATTCTTCGCACTTTTCAACATAAAAAATCTCTCTTGTGAATGTTCGTTATAGTTAGCCGTTTTTGAGATATTTCGATTTTTAAGGTTCGATGCATTTTTAATTATTTATGATAAAATAGCGTTCAAAAATCAGTATCTCGATAATTTTTACAAGTAGGCTGTGCCTGCAAATATTTTTGAAATTGAAAGCAGAATAAGGTTAAACGTCAATTAGTTGACAGTTAGTTTTGTTGTCTGTTGAAACCTGAAATGTTTTTTTGCAATTGTGAATGCACGAAATTTAGTTTCTTTTACCTGTTTTTTTTTTGTAAGTTTTATAAAAATGCCATTTTTATTCTCCAATCAAGAGTTAGTGGATATTCATTTTGTGTATGGCTTTGTAAATGGAAACGCAGCAGAAGTAGCCAAAGAATACGCACGAAAATTTCCAAACAGACGACATCCAACTCGCTCAGTATTTGTAAGAGTGCATCGCCAAATAATTGAAAATGGTTTTGGAAATCTCCAAAGGGATCAAAACATAAATGTTCGTCAGCGCAGATTTACCCGTATGATTCTGCGTGAGTTTGATAGAGATCCGACCACAAGTGTTAGGAGAGTTTCTGGTACCTTGGGAATTTCAGCAAGCAATGTTCACTGTGTTCTTATAAATGACCATAGACGTCCTTACCATTTGCAACCTGTGCAAGGACTACAGCCAGGGGACGGAGAACGTAGAATCACTTTTTGTCAGTGGATTCTTGATAGAACTGATAATAATAGGGAGTTTTTAAGTAACGTTTTATGGACCGATGAGTCATGCTTCACTAGACGTGGAGTGGTAAATTTTCATAATCAACATATTTGGTCGCATGAAAATCCACATTCAGTTCGGGAAAGAAATTTTCAGCATGAATTTAGTGTGAACGTGTGGATTGGTATCTACCGTAATCGACTATTTGGACCCTACCTTTTGCCTGCAAGGTTAAATGCTGCGACCTTCTTGGAATTTTTAAAGGCTGAACATGCAAATATGTGGGATGATGTTATGTTAGATTTAAGAAGATTGGCCTGGTTCCAGCCTGATGGTTGTCCAGCTCATTATTCGAGAATACTTAGAAACTGGCTGAACTAAAATTATCCAGAAAAATGGATCGGCCGTGGAGTACCAGTCGCCTGGCCTCCACGATCCCCTGACCTAAATCCATTAGATTTATTTTTGTGGGGATTTCTAAAATAAAAAGTGTACCAGACTAACGTAACCACAAGAGATATGCTAATAGACAGAATCAGTAATGCATGTGATGAAATAAGGCCTTATTTGAATAATGCTATACCATGTTCGATCATTCGTAGATGTGAATTGTATATTGAACAATTGGGTTTACATTTCGAGCAACTACTTTAGATTTTGTATGTTTGTCCTAACTATCAATAGCATTTTAGTTGTAAATAATTAATCTAATTTGTTAAAAATAATATTGGAAAATTAAACAAATTAATATTCTGTTTTTTTGTGTTTATTTGGAGTTAGGAATTATTGCTGTGTTTAAAAACACAATCTAAACGATCTTCTTAATTACTTGTAATGCCCAAATCGAAAATGAAAAAAAATATCATTTTCCCATAAATAATTAAAAATGCATCGCCTTAAAAATCGAAATACCTCAAAAACGGCTAACTATAACGAAAACTCCTAGGAGAGCTTTTTTATGTTGAAAAGTGCGAAGAATCAGTTTTTTTATTCGAAAAGTAAAAAATTGCACTAAGAAAAAAATGTCGGTCATTTTAATACAGTTCAGGTACAGTAGAGAGCGCCCTCTAGCGGCTACAGTAAAACTATGCCAATGGTTCGTTTTGTCGTACCAAAAAACCCTTGTATACCAATTTTCACTGTTATATTGTTCGAAATATTTAAAAAAAGCTATTTTAGAAAGTAAATTTGAACACCCTGTATTTCGGAAGCCACTCATTTTTCGACCCATGTTTATATAGGCTTTTTATGCATTAATTTTAAAAGTTCTATCGAATCTTAAAGTTATGCAACAATAAACTGAAACACACTGTATATGCAATAATTATAATTCCATAGCAGTCAGTCCTGAAATTAATTTCGATTGTATCAATAAAACTTTGTTAAAATGCACGGACTATTACAATAGCTATTTTTTATGTTCCATTTATGTGGTTCTTATATGAACACTATAAGTTAGGTTACCATTATATTATAAAAAAATAAATGCAATCTCCTTCTTTTGGAAAAAATTAACAGATTTGGACAATTTTTTCAAAAGGAGTAGTTCATATTTTATAACATATTCCGATAGACTCTTCCAAGAGAAAAATCATAAATACTATAGCGTTATTACGATTTCTTGATGAGTTATAGGTGACCCAATGTACAAAAACGCTCAACTTCGTCAACTTGCTAGTTTCTCATTTTCAAATATCATGATTTTATCTTCTAATGCTTTGATGTTTTCATAAGTCGCTTCAAAGTGAGGCATCACATCATTCCATTGAAATATTGTCCCAAAATAGCGCATAGACGTCTCTCAACTATCACTTTTACTTATTTTCGCATCCATTTTATTGTCCCAAACTTCAGCTTGCTAACTTGAGCCGTTCAAAAAATGAGTAGGGGGATATTTTTGAAAACAGGCAGATAAATCGACATGCCGGCAGACGGAAGTGACGAGTGACCTCGGTTTCGAAATTTTTCGCGATTACAATACTAGCTCGCTCAGTGGAAGTAAAACGACAAAGCTTTTACTTCCTTGCCGAATCGCTGACATATTCGTGGGGTCTTAACAGCCGAAAATCATGATATCTGGATGTTAAGTTGGATGATTTCAAATATAAGCACATAAAAATATGACTCGAATTGTTTTCTAAAGACAAAGTTTGACTAGCACGACTAGCATAGAATTCATATGTTGTAACCATCCATACTCATTTCCATGGTTTTGCAAAGAGCTACCTGATGGAAAAGTAAAGGAGTTCATTACATCACACAGTATTTTCTACGTGAGCCAGTATCGAAACCATCGTAGTGCTTCCAGCTACTCTGCGATATGGGAACAGCATTTATTTTAATCCTTCGCTAATTCATCGTTGTTTACGAGGTAATTCTTGCTTTTTTCTAGTTGGTGGAAACTTTTTTTAATACTTTTGTATAGAGTGCGATTTAGGGCTTCCCAAAAATGTATGAACCTAAACACTGCTAACCGGAATATTAGTACAGTATACGCATACAAGCCTTTATACCTACGAGATAATCAAAAACCGAAAAACGGGTTCAAATAGGCTTATTTAGTATTTCCCACGCCTCAATATACGTAAAAGTCTGTTTAGAATCTTAGGTAATAATGCTCTTATTGACTCATCCTCACTGCAGGTGAATTTTACTACTTAATATACACTTACAGTATATTCAGATAAGAGATAGACCGGACATAAACAAGACCACGTGATCATCGAACGCTGTAACATTCGGCAGGGACGTATTAAGAGTCACGCAGTACTTATTTTAGATAGTAGATGCTGCTTTGCGTAACTTTGTAGTAAATTAGCACAATTCGATGTGTATACGATTGGTGATGGATATAGGATCATGTGGGGGTGGGGTAAGAAATATATAATGATGTAAATATACATAAGGGTTTCAAAATTTTCGCTTCGATTTCCAGCTTCGGATGCCGCCTGATGTTTGGTGAAATACAGTCGAATATAATCTCAAAATGGCGTTTAAATTAGCCTAAATTAAAAATAATCGTATATCTCTTAAAATTGCTTTGAGAATATTGATTAGTATATTTTTGGATTTCTAGGTAAATATGTAACCAAATTAAAACGTTCAAAACGTAAAAAAATATGCATGGTTGAACATTGTCAGAAAGTAGATTCTTGAATAGGTTTTGCCAAAATGGGTTCAAAAATGTCAATAATTAATTAAAAAATACAGTAGCTTTATAATTACTTATAACTTACCGAATTTGATGAACGACATCTTATATTGGAAAGATGAGCTTGATGAGCTTTCATCATCGCTACTGCCTGAAGCACCAACGTCAATAATGAATGGCTCGACTTGTTCCTCTAAAATATTGTCCAGTTCCCACATTCTCTTTTCAACTTTGTCTTTCACGTGCTCAATACAGTTTTCCCATTTTTGCGCTGTTATTAATTCTAGTGCTTCTTTGAAAAGTCCTTTGAGGTTACAAAATTTAAAAGTTGTATTGTGCTTAGCTATATAATTTTTAACCTCTGCCCATATGAGCTCAATGGGATTGAGCTCGCAATGGTATGGAGGTAAACGGAGCACAGTTTTATTTTGACTTGCTGCCATTTCGTCAATGGCGTATTTTTGATATTCCGCCTTGTGATCCTTGACAATTCTTAATAATTGTACTTTCAGCATTGCTTCTTCAAAGTTGATATTTTTCGAGCGGAGCCAATTTTGAACATCAACTTTCCTTGAAGCCGTTGTTGGGACCTTCTCCATTCTTCGAGAATGATAAGGCGCATTATCCAACACAATTACTGCGCTTTCCTCTAAGTTCGGTAAAATTTTTGAAAATCACTGTTCAAACGATTCGCCATTCATTTCCTCGTGGTAATCTCCAGTTTTCTTAGACTCAAAGCACCACAGACCGTCAACAACAAATCCATCCGCACTGCCAATATGGCAGATAATGAGCCTTTTCCCTTTACCTGGAAATCGAAGTACTAACTGGTGTAGATTTATTTCAATAAGCGAACCTTTTTCAAATGTTTTCATCACATTCAGCGAAAAAACATTGAGACATGAGTATCAGATTGCTATAATTGGGATTATTTAGTCATATTGAAAGAAAGAATATTGAACGTCGTATGATTACTCAGCGCCTCACAATTTAATTTAAAGTTATAAACCTTTAAAAAATGAATGATCAGGAACCTGAAATACGCGCAAATATTAATATTAACAAATTATAACTTTATAAAGCTTAAAGTATGAATTAAAATGATTAGAAATATTAGGAACGGTACACAATATAAAACTTAGTAACTTTTTTAAGTTTATAATATTCGACGTATTTTAAGATTATATTAAAAAATTATTGAAATATCGAAAACACATAAAAACATGGCTTAAAAAAGTTCTAACAAATGAAAATGACAATAAAACATCCACGCATTTTATCGAAAGTTATAAAAGTTTTGTTACTTGTAATATGTTTTATCTGCCCCCTGGAATTAATGTTTAGAACCTTGTTCCCAAGGTTTGAAAAACATCCGATTGTTGTCTATTACTCGTATTTACCTGCTGGATTTTTTAATCCGGTGGACAGTCCATCTAGAAAGGCCCTCCTGGATGAAGTTACAGAATCATCAACCCATACTTTACTTGTAGTGTGTCCTGCGTTTACCCACGTTTCATCAAGGTAATAAATCTTCCTGTTTTGATTTCTATATTTCCCAATTTTTGTTAAATAATCCCTCCTCCATAGCACAATTTCTTCTCTATCCAGTAGTAAACTATTACGACCCCGTTCTTTCCATTTGAAATTTAAATGCTTCAGTAACGCATGGAAAGTTGATCGTTTGAAATTTGGCAACGTTGTATCTCCATTTACCTCCTGCAGTACTTTATCTATAGTAGGTATTTCATTCCTAAAGAAGAATTCATGCACTTTCCTCCTAATCGCATGCTTATCAGCTTCATCCAATGATTTAACAATACTTTTGCGATGTTTACTGGTCATTGGCTCAGAAAAGGTGTAATTTTTTTTGTATTGTCTTAACACATTAAACACTGATGCGCGACACACCCCAACTTTGTGAGAAACCTTCACAACAATTTCTTTGATGGTTGATGCCTCGTTCTCCTCGCGCTCGATCTTATATATATTCAAAATGACCTCTTTCATTTCTGCACTCAGGTGTCTTTTTTAGAGCGTTTCCTAGGTGGACTACAGGAGTTTACAACTTCATCGGCAGTATCTGTACTACTGGGCATTTTGCGCAAGCAGTTGATAACAATAACAATCAATAACAAGGTATAACAATAACAACGACAAACTCAACAACTTAATAAGATAACAAACGAAAACGTCCAAAGAAATATCAAATTGCAATGATGCACACGACATACATAACACGTCTGAACCTGAATGTGACTCTGCCTTGATACGACTGCTCTGCCGCTCGGCATAGGCATTTAATTGCGAATTGACCAATGAGGGCTCCTGTTTTACGTCGAGACGGCGTCGTTAGCGTGAAAATCACCCGAACCTTTTGTTTACATCCGGTGTATCTCTTATCTGAATATACTGTAGATAAATTTGTAACGTGTTGCTTAAACCTCATCTCTAAACCCATAACGACTCCTAAATGCTTTTCATGGTTCACGATACGTATTATTAAGACTAAGGACAATTGTCTTCTCAAACTTTGTAATAAATGCCTTAGGCCAAAGAGGATGGCAGGATATTTTGTAGCATTGATCTTTAGACAACGTATCCTACAATAATTTTCAATATTAGCTATATCTAAGATCAGTTTATATGAGACGTCATACAAGTCAAATAAGCTGAACGTCCATCTGTGTGTTTGAATATTCTAGTGTTGAAGGCAAGCATGTGAATCAAATGAACAAACCAATTGGAGTAACGGTCCCAACGCTGGGCCTTGAGGTACACCGGATGGAACATTTCCTCCGATGAAACACCCTTACATGTTTTTATTTTCTGGGTACGACTGTTCAAATATAATTCGACGAAACTTGACAGAAAGAACATACAATTTCAGCTTACTCAAGAAGCTGCACAGATATTTTTGGTATTATGAGAATTTGTTGTACAGTTGTAAAATATCAGAAAGTCATGTTTACGATTTTCTTGCTCTTGGCCCTTCCGAAAAATATTCTTGTATTTGCGCCCAGAAATCACCACAAGCTCAGAAGGTATCGAACATCGTAGTTTGAGGGTAATTGCCGAAGAAACTTTATTTGCGCATGACCGCCGCCACTGGCCGATACTTAACCGACAAAGATTTTTCAACCTTCGAATAGTAGCATGTTTGTGGAATTATTTTAATGAAATCCGTGCTGTACATTTTTAGTTCTAGATAGGCCAAGGATAACTAGACAAATGCCAGGCAGACAGCATGTTCCTTTGTACACCTGACCTTTCCGCAAATTCTTATTTTGCAACGTTTACGGAATTGCTATTTCTTTTGATTGGAGCGTGTTAATTCATCGTATTTTTTTATTAGGTGTGGATATTATTAGTTTCAAATGACAACTGACCTGCTTACAGAAAAGACCGTGGGTGATCGGTGTGAACCGTTTTGACGCAAAAAGATTCACTTTAGCCAGTTTAATATTGGCGAAACGACAACTTCCAACACACTTAGTAACCGATAAACATACGGTAATGGACAAAAGTGTATAGACAAATTAATATTGTGCTGTATTTCTTTTTTAGCTTATTTTATTAATACACCAACCTGTATACATAATTCGTTATAGCATCATACTCACTTATACATAAATAAATTCATTAGACTCCCTTTAATAAAAAATTAATTGGAAAAACTGGAACTATGAAGGACAAAAATATATAGACAAAGCAAAACAACTATAGAAAAAAGAAGCAAAGTTCATTGAATTATAAAAAACTAACCATGTTTGTGTTAATATTTTGTAGCATAACCATTATTATCAATCACCGCCTGGCATCGTCTTGGCATAGATTGTAGAAGTTTCTTGATATAAGATTCATCAATCTGTCCCCACTTTTGCTCTAAAGCGGCAAAAGTTCATCCTTGTTTGAATAATTTTTATCTCGTATTTGCTTATCTAAGTATTCCCATAGATTTTCAATGAGGCTTATATCGGGAGAATGTGAAGGCCATTTGAGAACTGGTATTTCTTCATCCAGAAAGAATTTATTTGCGAGATTTGAAGTATGCTTCGGGTCGTTATATGCTGGAAGATTGATTTTAAGGGCATATTGACTTCCATATAGGGTAACATGACATGCTTTAGTATGGTCCATCCCAAACCCGGAAAAGCACCCCAAACATAACAGACCCGCCTCCATTTTTGACAGTGGGCAAAGTGTACTTGGGGTTCAATCTTTGTCCACTACGAGTCTAACGTAATGAACACCATCTGATCCAAACATATTGGATCCGTCACTGAAACATACCCTCTTCCAGTCACAGATGCTCCAATCAAGATGCAACCGTGCAAATTGTAATCGGTCCTCAAGGTTTTTCCGCGAGATTAGTGGCTTCTTATTCGGGCGACATGCAAATAACATCAAATCATTTAATCTTCTACTTATAGCTTTCGTAGAAACACTGGCAATTCCATACGTCTCGATTTCGGCTTTTATTGTCTTGGGGTTTTTTAAACGGATCTTGGACGAAATTACTTTTATTAATCTAAACTGATCTAGCATTTAGTGTTCTAGGCCGACCACTTCTCTTAGAGGCTTCCAAGATAACTTTTGTTAATATTGTCCAAACTGCTTTACGCTTCAGCTTCAAATTTTTGCAGTGTCGAATTGACGTTGACCATCTTTGTATACTCAATGATGTTAGTTTTCACATCGAAAGAAATTTCTTGTTACTTATTCCACAATACTTGATGAACACAAGCTACTTCTCTTCTGACACGAAACTGTACTAATGTTGAAAGAATTTGTCCACATATTTTTGTCCCTCATAAAAAAGTGCTATATTCAGACTTGTGTTCATTTGTTATGGAGTAGTGAAGTATGAATTCGTTTTCTAAAGGTATTTAGGTAAATATTCATATTTGTCTACATATATACTTTTGTCCGTTGCTGTATTGGACGTGACATTTGCAGCTTCAGTATATAGGTAGTAATAATAATAACAGTAATAATAATAATTCGAATAATGCCTATAGTTACTGGACTATACAATCTAAATCAGAATTGACAGGGAAATATGGGCAAAAATAAAATAAAACCTGGCGAATGTGCTAGGCAACGCGACATCATTTTTTCATGATAGCGAGTTAAAAAAAAGTGGAAAAACGAGTGGAAAAAAATATGGAGAATGATCGATAGTTATTGCTGTGCGGTGTTACGCGAGGAGCGCGAAACGAAATAGACCTGTACAAATATGATTTCAGAATAGATGGGTGTCATATTTTCAACATTTTTCATTAGCAATATTTGATATTTTAGCCTATACACTTCGATTCTCGTACGGAGACTTCGAGACATTAGAACTGAGTTCAATCTGTGACAGCAGTTGTTTATTTTTCAGAACTTTCAAAGGTGATTTTAAGCAAAGTCTGATAGATTTGCATTTCATCAAACAATCTATCCAAGAATGTAAAGGTGATAGATTGAATTGAATATTTTCTGTCCATTATTAAAAAAATTAATTTTGTTCAGCAAGAATATGAAAAATGCAGTTTATATCATTGCAAAACAAAAAATAACGGTTAGAGTATCTTAATCCCGGCGTTGTAAAGTGTCCTACGAGTCTAGCAGGTCTCATCGATTTTAAACTAATAGATGGTATCTGTTTCTACAATATTCTTGCACGAGAAAGATATTGCACAGCGTAAGATGTGTTACAATGACGTGGCTCATAATACTCATAATGCGCGAGTGCAGGTGCAATGTCCTTTCAAAGCCATCAAGAGGATTCAAAGATCTTAAATGGAATGGCACATGAAAATAGGCTTCCTCTTGCCTACAATAAGCTTCTGCCGTTAGAGAAGAAGAAGCATAATCACCTTATGTTTCTGGCAAAGCAAGGTCCCAGTGATATACAAACCTCTTTATGATAGTTTCACTTATGCTGACGTAGGTGATACAGAAAACAGTAAAATTGTTATTTTATTTATTTATATTTATATACGCATCCTTGAGGGATCTCATGTTTTTGTTACTATATTGTATTCATCTATTTTATTTTTATCCAAAGATAGATTTAGATTCCTGCTTTGTGTAACATAGATTTCTCATTCCTTTTCTATACATAAGCTATTTTTATACAGGGTGGTCCATAAGTCGTTTGAAATTTCAAATTTGAATAAAATTCAACGGGTGAGCGTGAGCGGCGCGGGCGAGGTGGGGGCAGTATCTTCAGTGTCTGGGAATTCAGTCGCCATGGAGTGTTTCACTGGAGCGGATCGTGCTTTTTGTGTGCGCGCGTTTTATCAAAATAATGATTCGGCAACCATTGCGCGGCGTAAATATCGAGAATACCACAATTTACACAATTTTACAAAGTGTCCAACAGCTCAAACGATTAAGAACTGGGTTGCTAAGTTCGAAGAGACTGTTCGACGTTAGATAAACAGCGGTGGGTCGACCAAGGACAACTCGTATTGAAGAAAACATCAACATTGTGGCACAGTCTGTTCGTCAAAATCCTACCCAGTCTACTCGTAAGCGTTCCAGTGCACTAAACGTACCCAGAACATCTTTACAGCGGATTTTAAGGAAAGATTTACGTCTGCACGCTTACAAAATTCAGTTAGTGCAGGAATTGAAAGATAATGACGCTATTAAGAGACTAAACTTTGCAAATGAAATGTTGAATCGATTTTCTTCGCTCAATAATGTGTTGTTCTCGGACGAGGCTCACTTCCATTTAAACGGGCATGTAAATAACCAACATTGCCGTTATTGGAGCCCCGAAAATCCAAGGCGTAAGCATCAGAAGCCCTTACACAGCCCTAAAGTTTACAGTTTGGGCTGCTATGTCAGCGCATGGCATCGTAGGCCCTTATTTTTTTTGAGGACGACAGAGGGTCGCGCATTAACTGTTACTTCGAGCGGTAGTGTAACAATGATAGAAGAGTTTTTGACACCAGCGTTGCAGAATTTTCCAGGCTATAATACGCAGACCTGGTTCACAGGACGGAGCAACTGCCCACACCTCCAACACTTCGATGCCCGTCGTCTGTCAACTTTTTCCCAGCAAAGTAATTTCTCGAAGAGGAGACATTTCCTGGCCACCACGTAGTCCAGATTTGACCCCAATGGACTTCTTTTTATGGGGCTACCTCAAGAGTAAAGTGTACGACACCACTTCCGCGATCAGTTGAGTTCCTGAAAGAAATATCCGAAGAGAAATGGCAAGCATTGCAGTGTTGACTTGCCGCGAGGTCATCGACCATTTTAGACGTCGTTTATATGAGTGCCGTGAATCGTAATGGATTGCATTTAGACGATGTGATTTTTAAAACATAATTTCCCATTCAATAAAGATGATAACAAAATATAATAATTCTTCATAATGTAACTAGTTTGGTTTTATCCTTTTTTTCAGCTCAAAGGACTTATGGGCCACCCTGTATAAGATATCCTTAAAAAGATAGGCTAGTATTCGTTCAATGTTTCTTTCAACTTTCCATCACAAACTTCGTTTTTTCATATGGACGTTATGTTGGTATTTTGTATATTTAAATGGACTTTCCAGTCCTAAATTAGTTGGCCATGAATTTGTGTTGGTTGGAAATTATAAGGAAATAAAAAGGTATGGCAAAACCTGAACACAAAATGATAATTTTATGACAGTAATAACAATAATAATCATAAATAAGCAGAGGTAAATCGTAGCATATGTTTAAACTGTTGGCTGTTACTTTGTAGGAAAACCTGACCTGTACCTGTACATTGCTCACTGCTCAATTTATTATTTTCCTTCTGTTTTTCCAATTTGGCATCCATAAGAAAAAAAAAAGTTGATTGAGGAGAATCTGACGATACGTCTATTGAAATCTTATTTAGAGGAAAAAAAGTGTCAATGTTAATGTGCAATTTATTGTAAAATCCCGCTACAAGTCAGGCAAAAATTATAATTAATATAGTATTTTGGGAATATCCTTTTTTTCTGTCTCTCTCCGGAAGTACGAATATTAAACTTTTCTGAGCGGCATTTTGTTAGTCACCTAAATACGCTACTTCGTTTCCGAGATCCCTATAGTGAGGGTCGAATTTGAAACACCCGGTATACTGTATGTCATGGTACCATATTAAATGTTGAAAAGCTCGACTGATGTTGCTTAAAAATTGAAATGGCTCTTCAGATAGTATATTTGGCCCAACCGGTGCATAGCTACATAATATCTTTTATGCATTTATTTTGTCTTAAAAAGGGGTTTGTACGAACAATAATTGTGAGCCTTTTTACTAGTTTACCTACTACTCAAAAAAAAATACAGATTTGGGGAAGGTTTTACTACCGTTTGGAAAATTTTAGTGCCATCTCAGTTGTCTAATATATTTTTGACTTGTAGTTTAACTTTGCAGGGGTAGTCAACACTTAAACCTTATCCTCTCTCCAAATATCGGTGGTCTATCATTAAAAATAAAATGATTAAATATTAAAAATATAGATTTTTATTCAAATATGTGAAATGTTTTATTTATTGCAATGTTATTAGCTGAATGTATCGACACCTTGCCTTCTAAAGGCCGTGTGTCACGATACGAAATTTTGTTCATAATTTGGTACTAAATTTAGTGAAAACGTTCGTTACTGAATTTAGTTCCCAATTTGTTTACAAATTAAAATTCTATTTGATACCTACGTAAAGAAATTTTTGTACTCAATTGCGTACGAAATCATGCGCAGTTGGTAAAAAATAACTGTCAACTTCTAACTGTCGTTTATCACTCTAGTCATCTTAACCATATTTTAACTCTGCGGTTGTTACTTCATTCCTTTATCTTTAAACGAATAGAAAATTTAGCGATCCCGCAATTCGCATATAATAAATTATATGCGACTTCCGCAGCCGCGATCTGCGTTGTAGCTGCCCACCTCATAAGAGAATGCAGTAAACGAAGCCGTAAAAGTATTTGGTGTCGAAAATGGATCAGGGAAGCGGACCAAGGCATGTGTGTGCTCCATATGCAGAATGAAGGATCCATTGGCTTATAAGCCTAATTGGTTTTTGAGTCATTTTGATGTCATCCAACGCAGCTTATTTGGCTTTTCTGTTTTTATAGGCCTTGGTTTTTGACAGCATATATTCAATCATATTTCCCATACTTGTTTACTAGTGTCACACTGCTCTTTTGATCATGACAGTTAGGCAGCAGCGGTGGCCGCAGTAGTAGACTCTTCGGTCTCCTGATCAGTCGCCGTGCGGTGTGCGGGTTCGAATAGGTGTTTAGGCGTCAGGCGTTCATGGTAGTTGGAGTAAAAAAACATATTTTAAGTTTTCAATCTATAAATAGAACAGCATACGCAGGGAAGTTTCGCGAAACTGATGAGCACAACAGCTGATATCAACTAATGAAAGTGTTTGAGGTTATATCAGCGATTGTACTGCTCCAAATGCGCAGTAGTTGTCTGCGCACTTTCAGTATGATATTATTTAAAACAGTTTCGACAACATTTAGCACTAAATTTGTTCATACCAAATTATGTACTAAATGCTCTCTGACACTATCCTTGATTTGGTACGAAATTTAGCACAAAATTTCGTATCGCGACAGTCGGCCTTAACAAGTCGGTTTTAACTTCAACCAGTATAAGAGTACGTGCCGTCATCATACCTTTATCCTGGACCATTACCGGTGGCAGTATATCCATTGTCGAGTGCCTGTGTGCCATCATAACCGTTAAAAATGTGAGTGGGAATTAATAAAATACTGTGTTGTGTGGTGCTTTGCGAGGTGGCGTGGACGCTCGACTCTATGGCTCTATGGTTTGCCCTGGTGGTTTTATGATGATGGAGGAGGTCTGCTTGGCCTCTGCGCGCTTCGATCGCTAATACGCTCAAAGTAAAAATGCGTGTAGGCCATTAGCCGGCTTTTCTCGACACTTTTTTTGTAGTCGCGTTCCCCTTTCCGATGTTTATGCACGGAATTGGCATATGCGCTGCTTGGTGTCAGATAAGAGGATTGATTGCTTGGTTTGATTGGACATATACCGACTGTTCCGAATTCGACTATCTCGGAAATGGAATCTCGGAAATTGTAAGAAATACGAAGTTGCTTAAATGGGGGCAAAGTTGCGTATTTAGGTAATTAACAAGATGCTGATACCACCCCCAAAATTTTAAAGGAAAGGAGGGTCGAGTGATGCCTTATTTTAAAGGTCTTTCAATTCCCTTTATAATGATATATGTTGGAACATCAACCTATTCGCAATGTACCGCCGATCATTCTGATTTTCAATTATGGCTGTTAATGCAGGATCTATGGCGTCTTCCAGTATTTCCAAATACATTTCACCGGACAAATTTCCAGGTAAGGAAAAAGGACCAACTAAATGATCGCCAAAAATACCAGCCAAAACATTTAAATTTTGTGGCTGCTGTGTATGAACCTCATGATAAATTCTGGGATTAGAATCGGACCAATATCGGCAATTATGACGATTTACTACGCCATTTAAGAAGAAGAAACATTCGTCGGAAAAGCAAGTGTTGAATAGAAAATGTTCATCATTTATAATTCGTTCACTCATATCTTCACAAAATTGTAATCGCCGAACAAAATCGTCTTTATTAAGTTCTTGTACCAGATGAATTTTATGCGAATGAAAAACTATGAGCCTTTAGAATCCGTTGGACAGTACGTCGACTAACACCACCCACAGACTCCAATTTTCGGGTACTTAACGTAGGATCTACATAAACTTGGCCTAAAACCCCCACTTCTATTGCTTCGTTCCTTATGGGATTTTCAATGTTGCGGTTTTTATTGGCGACTGACCCAACTTCCCGAAATTTAGCTACAACTTCTAGAACATATTTTCGATGCACGTTACTGTTCTCATGTCGCTCATTAAATATTTCTGCTGTTCTATTGGCGCACTGATTATTTCCGAAAAATATTTCGATAATTTCAACTCTTTCTGCTGTGGAATATGCCATGGTTAATTTATGTAATAAAGCGTTACAAGTAATTTTAGCAACAAAGTTTGGTCAAATCAATCGCAAACTATGTACTAATTTCCTATTTAAAATAAGTACGAGATATTTCCTTATCTTTCTTCAATAAATAACTTTTTTGCCACAAAAAAACGCTCCAATAGCTATTTTCAACAACAAAATGATAAAAAAGCCATGGGCGTAGTGAAGAAAAGCATTTACTTATTAAGTAAATTCTTTTAGTAAAATTTCTTCTGAAAGTAGTACAAACTAATCTGATGTACCTATTAAAGTCTACTTTAAGCTTTAAATCAATAAATCTTCAAAACTACTGAACTGAAGCTCATGTGTTTTACATCATTATAAAGGGAATTGAAAGAACTTTAAAATAAGGTATCATTCGACCCCCCTTCCCATCTAAGATTTTAGGGTTGGTGTCACCCCCGCCCAGGGGGCTGCACGTGTTAACGTGATTTTTTGCCAAATTTGTGTACCCTCGAAAGCAAAATCGACGGGTCTGAGGCGTTTTTCCAAAAAAAAATGAGCTGCCAGTAAATGCGTCTGTTTTGTTTTCGATGCGCCACCCATATATATATATATATATGGAAACAATTGATGATAATTACAAGGCCTTCCTGTTTTTTGTGAAACAACTGAGGTTTGGAAATGTCAATGTCATATTGAAATTCTGCTTATGCCTCCTCCTAGTGGAGAAAAAGTTGCAATGTTAATATGCAATTTATTTTAAAATCCCACTACAAACAAAGTCAGGAAAAATTAAAACTATTTTGGAAAATTTTTTTCCTCTCTTTTTTTCGCTATATAAATGTCATACAATATCCAAGAGAATATCTCGTTCTGGAAGCTTCTCGGGATTACAATACTTACTCGGCAGTTGTCCTCGAAAGTAAATACAAGAAAATCAGGTCGATTCCAAATGTCCTTATTGTTTTTAACAAGATTTTGATAATCCTTAGACCTAGTCATAAAATTTGTTCTGGATCTCAAAATTTATTGAAATTCCACCGCTTTCCGTGTCCTCATTTCTTAACCGTGCCGTCAGAATTTTCCAGAGAGCTTTAAATTCAGCAAGTCACTTATTGAGTTATTTGTCTGTCGATGAGTTTAAATTTTGCACGAATGAGAAATTTAAAAATAGACGTATTTGAATACATTGGAAGTACCAAGTCAATATACGCGCTTCCATATTTTCATCGTCCGAGTTTTAAGGCACGTCACTGGCCAAACCATTCCGCTTGATTTATCATTCACGCATTACCAGTGATGCAGCTGACGATGCTAACTTGATGTCTAAACATCCTGGCGCACACCTACCCTGAAATTTCCAGGTTAAGTAAGCCATTAGCATTTTTATTACGGAATTAAGGGTACTTATGCACCGTAAAAGATCGTGGATGTCTTTAAAGTGCCTTCATTCTTCGAAGACTGCTTCCAGCCTTATCAGATTTCATCACTCTACCGAATAACCACTTATAGCGTGTATATTTAATTTCCAAATACCTCAAAAACTCGGCAAAAACGCTTTTTTTGAAAGTAGTCTCTTATAAAATTTTATTTATATAATTAGTTTATCATTGTAATCGCGAAAAAATTTGAAAATGTGATACTGTTTTTTGCATTTTACATGATATGTTCATCACGAAAAACCATGTCACTAATTTCCGTCGATCCATCGGTCTGTATGTCTGTGGATCTGTCTGTCGCCGCTAATCCTTTTTCGCGTCTTTAACTTGGAAAGTACTCGGATTTTGAAGAAATTTTCTTACAAGGTTACTACTATGCCAAGGACGAGAAAGCCTGATTATTTTGAAAATCGTTCCCGTGACGGCGGAACTTCAAGCAAAAAACGAATAAAACAGAAATCGTTCAATCTTCGTTTTTTGATGTTTCAGTGACTCCTGATCATTTTCAGTAGGATTTTGATTTTGCCGGGCTAAAAATTGGGGTTGTTGGTGGTGGGGGAGGGTATATTTAGTTTTTTTTGGTTCAACTTCAATCGACTCTCCCTTCAGAAAATGCCTTAAACCACCGAATAACCTGGGCTCTTTGCAAAACAGTCTCCGTAGGTCTGCTGACGTTTAGCAAGAGTTTTCGTTCCAATGTGCCCAAATCTGAAGCAAAACCTGCTAGCACACCGTTGCTCGAAATTGATGTCACTCATTTTTATAACAGAATAGAAAACCTGTTTCACAAAAAAAATTGATGCGGACAACCAAATGACTCGATTGAGTTCAAACTTGAA
>CAVLJG010000001.1:21963995-22123186 GCA_963669975.1 Acanthoscelides obtectus
CATTTACCTTGGCCACCACGATCGCCTGACCTATCTGCAATTGAACATGTCTGGGATATGATAGGCTCTCGAATTTACAATACCCTCCACAGACTTTAGCAGCTCTTACTCACGAAGTTGCAGTAGCCTGGAATGAGATACTCCAACAGGATATCGACCACCTTGTCAGCACGATGCCCAGGCGTTTCAATGAGTGTATAACCAACTTCTGCAGTCAGTTGACGAATCAAGCTAAAAATTTAATCATTTTACTAGCAGGGGACACTGAACATATATGCCAAAAATTATTAAAATCGGATAAACATACGTAGGTGTTTAGCTTTTTTGTCACCAAGTATATATATTTCTGATCTGGATATAGCACACAAAATTGTTTCAAAGGCCATTTTCAATAAGCCACGATGCTACCACTTTATATCACAAAAATTGTAATCAGCAAAATTCCTATAAGCACGAGCATGAGACACGATTTCGAATAGGCTTATCTATGCGGTATCTGTCTATCTGGGTATCCAAGGACTACACAAAACACTATTCAAAAAATCATTTGAATTCTTAGCAGCTAGATTAAATAATGTAGTACCAAACAAAATAAAGAGATTTAAATTTAAACGATAATTGAAAGACTGGGTTGGTACTATGCAGCGAATATTTATGCATAATTATACAGGGTGTTTCAGTTTATTGTTGCATAACTTTATGATTCGATAAAACTAATGCATAAAGTCTATGTAAACATGGGTCGAAAAATGCGTGGCTTCCGAAATACAGGCTGTTTAAATTTACTTTTTAAAATAGTTTTTTTTTAAATATTTCGAACGATATTTGATGTACAACAGTGAAAATTGGTATACAAGGGTTTTTGGTCCGACAAAACGAACCATGGCATAGTGTTACTGTAGCCGCTAGAGGGCGCTCTCTACTGTACCTGTAAGTGTATTAAAATGACCGAAAAATTTTTCTTAGTGCAATTTTTTGCTTTTTGAATAAAAAAACTGATTCTTCGCACTTTTCTGCATAAAAAAGCTCACCTGTGAGTTTTCGTTATAGTTAGCCGTTTTTGAGATATTTCGATTTTTAAGGTTCGATGCATTTTTAATTATTTATGGGAAAATAATATTTTTTTTACATTTTCGATTTGGGCATTACAAGTAATTAAGTTGATCGTTAAGATTGTGTTTTTAAACACAGCAATAATTCCTAACTCCAAAGAAACACAAAAAAAAAATATTAATTTGTTTAATTTTCCAATATTATTTTTAACAAATTAAATTAATTATTTACAACTAAAATGCTATTGGATAGTTAGGACAAACATACAAAATCTAAGGTAGTGGCTCGAAATGTAAACTCAATTGTTCAATACACAATTCACATCTACGAATGATCGAACGTGGTATAGCATTATTCAAATAAGGCCTTATTTCATCACATGCATTCCTGATTCTGTCTATTAGCATATCTCTTGTGGTTACAGGAGTCTGGTACACTTTTTCTTTTAGAAATCCTCACAAAAAGAGATCTAATGAATTTAGGTCAGGGGATCGTGGAGGCCAGGCGACTGGTCCTTCACGGCCGATCCATCTTTCTGGATAATTTTCGTCCAGCCAGTTTCTAACTATTCTCGAATAATGAGCTGGACAACCATCAAGCTGGAACCAGGCCAATCTTCTTAAATCTAACATAACATCATCCCACATATTTGCATGTTCAGCCTTTAAAAATTCCAAGAAGGTCGCAGCCTTTAACCTTGCAGGCAAAATGTAGAGTCCAAATAGTCGATTACGGTAGATACCAATCCACACGTTCACACTAAATTCATGCTGAAAATTTCTTTCCCGAACTGCATGCGGATTTTCATGCGATCAAATATGTTGATTATGAAAATTTACCACTCCACGTCTAGTGAAGCATGACTCATCGGTCCATAAAACGTTACTTAAATACTCCCTATTATTATCAATTCTATCAAGAATCCACTGACAAAATGTGATTCTTCGTTCTCCGTCCCCTGGCTGTAGTCCTTGCACAGGTTGCAAATGGTAAGGACGTCTATGCTCATTTCTAAGAACACGGTGAACAAAGCTTGCTGAAATTCCCAAGGCACCAGAAACTCTCCTAACACTTGTGGTCGGATCTCTATCAAACTCACGCAGAATCATACGGGTAAATCTGCGCTGACGAACATTTATGTTTTGATCCCTTTGGAGATTTCCAAAACCATTTTCAATTATTTGGCGCTGCACTCTTACAAATACTGAGCGAGTTGCATAGCGTCTGTTTGGCTATCTTCGTGCGTATTCTTTGGCTGCTTCTGCTGCGTTTCCATTTACAAAGCCATACACAAAATGAATATCCGCTAACTCTTGATTGGAGAATAAAAATGGTATTTTTATAAAACTTACAAAAAAAACAGGTAAAAGAAACTAAATTTCGTGCATTCACAATTGCAAAAAAACGTTTCAGGTTTCAACAGACAACAAAACTGTCAACTAATTGACGTTTAACCTTATTCTGCTTTCAATTTCAAAAATATTTGCAGGCACAGCCTACTTCTAAAAATTATCGAGATACTGACTTTTTAAAGTTATTTTATCATGAATAATTAAAAATGCATCGAACCTTAAAAATCGAAATATATCAAAAACGGCTAACTATAACGAAAATTCACAAGAGAGCTTTTTTATGTTGAAAAGTGCGAAGAATCAGTTTTTTTATTCAAAAAGCAAAAAGTTGCACTAAGAAAAATTTTTCGGTCATTTTAATACACAGGTACAGTAGAGAGCGCCCTCTAGCGGCTACAGTAAAACTATGGTTCGTTTTGTCGTACCAAAAAACCCTTGTATACCAATTTTCACTGTTATACTTCAAATATTGTTCGAAATATTTAAAAAAAACTATTTCAGAAAATAAATTTAAACACCCTGTATTTCGGAAGCCACGCATTTTTCGACCCATGTTTATATAGACTTTATGCATTAATTTTAAAAGTTCTATCGAATCTTAAAGTTATGCAACAATAAACTGAAACACCCTGTATAGAAAACTAAAACTGCAAAACTCCAAATTATGTAAATACTTCTTAAACTTAATTATGTTTGTTATGCACATATGATTTTTGTTCATTAGTAAGATATTAATTACATAATTCACACACAGATTTTTCATATATTTATTTGCCCAGTTTTAAACTATTTTGTATTTTGGCGAATAAATATTAGTATCCTTATTATTATTATGATATACAGGGTGACTTTGAAGTTGAGTCATTAATTTTCAGATAATGATTGTAGAAGGAAGATAAACCAAAATATGTGTGTAAAAATAAAAAAATAAATAAAAAAAAATGTTACCTTGTTTAATAAAGTATCGTCCCGACAAGTATTTCAGTGCGGACCTGTATTTGATTGTGCGGTCTTGGAGCAGCATGCCCTGACCTGTGAGGTCTTAAGTCACCTGATTCACGAGCCCTTTGTACTACATTAACAAAGGCACGAGGGGTTGGTTGCACTCGATTGGGAAACCGATTCGCATAAATCCGTGATGCATCCGGGAGCATTTTGTAAAGACTGCCCCCCCGTAAATAAGAATCATGTCCACAAGTTCAGCATTTTCGTAAACATGTGCCATTTTTGATTTCGTTTGAGCCACGCAACAAACACTACGATTCACTAACGCGTTATCGACTGACGAAAAACATCGTGATACACGTTTCAAATTCTTTCGCTTTTTTGTTTCCGATGCGATGAACCGGTCAGGCGGATTATATCCGTTGTCGCCAAACACGAACATATAATATTATTATTGAGACAGGGCGGTACTCAAAGTTCCAAAGGGCTATAACTTTGTTACTTTAATTTTACCAGAAAAATGGTAAAGGAAAAAAACATTTCTTTTGATCAGATCTACTCACTGTTAAAATAAATGACTCAACTTCGAAGTCACCCTGTAGAATGTATCTATTTCATTTCGCTCTAAAGATATAAATACGAATAAGTTGTTTATTTATTATTATACTTATTTACTTTTTTCAGAAGTTCATCCAATGTTGAGCGTCCGCGCACCTTCCGTATCAGCTGGTCCCCTCGGAGCTTGTGAATGTAATTCTTGTAACCGGTACTGTTCCAGCAACAATTACATAGGAGGATTTTGCTATTTAACAAGCTGCTATTGCGTCAAGTACCAGTAGTAAATTCTAATTAATCCAGATATCCGTTTCTGTTTAAAATAATAAATAAATCAATAATTTCTGTATCGATCTTTCTATTTCATAGTTTTGTTGTATTAGAAGCCCTACTGCCTCATTTGGAACGTGAAGCTCTAAAAAAATATGCAATGTAAACGGTTCCTCAATCCTTAACCCATCCGTCCTTATGGAACGATGGTAATTTGGAATAAAGCAAGCCCTGTGCCCTGTTATTTGAAAAATGTATTAAATATCAAAACACTTAGAAATCTTGGTATCCACGCATTTTTTCGAAAGGATTCAAGGGATCCAAAGAGAAATTTAAGTGGTGACAAACTGAGAACTAGCGTTATCTAAATAACGACACCACACGTCATTTGGAGGTAAACTTCGTATATTCAAATATGCCATTATGCATATTAGCAAATTTCCCCGAAATAATTGTAAAGTCTGGTTTTATTGATGCAAGTTGTTCAAGGCGGTATTTAAAACATGGACGCATAAAATGGTAACACCGATTTTTGTGGGAAAACTTTTTATTCGACAACAAAGAATGAGAAAACGTGTTTTCTGGGATTCAATCGAAAGTGTTGGCAGGAACCAAAAAATTCTTCAAATGAGATTATTAGGTGTTTCTGAGACCTACAGGAAGAGATCACACGTAAGAAGATCCGACTAACGACGATAATTTCACACAGCTACTTGAAACTCTTCAAATCCGTAGGCTTCATACTTCCAAGTAGCCACACCAAAATTGGAGTCGATTGGTCAAGTAGTCTTTGAGAATTTCTAATTGTTTGTCTCAAAACACCTGTCTTCCGGCCATCACTACTAGTTTACTGAGCAATATACAGGGTTCGTTCAAAGGGCATTTTATAGCAAAATACACGAGTTTACCTTGCCGACATAAATCACAAACCATTCCGAAAGATAATTGTTGTTTTTATGCGAAAAACGAAGGGCTACGTTTTTTTCTTCTAAACAAATTCAAACATTTCGTATTTGCTTGTAATTGAAAAGATTCGCTACGATATTCAAAAAACATACCTACGTTATTATATACATCTTAAAACAAAGCGGATGTGTCCATCACCTTTGATTGCGAAGAAAACAATTTTTTTTCAAGATTTTTTCATCGGCCCTAAAGTTTATAAAAATTAATATTTCACACTGAAATGCGCTGAACTGTTTATAAAGGTATCTCGCAAAGTGAAGACAATTATGTTTCAAACTGTCTTAGACTAGTTAGTATGTAGCATGTGCTGAATGGCTACATTATTGATGACTATATGACTTTTTCAAATAAGTAGGTCACGTAATCCAGTTTCTTTACGAAGAAATATAATTCCCTGGACCTTTTTTCTAAAAATTTCGGTATAGTATACGTCTGTTTTCGAAATCATGTACAATTAAACCGACTGCGAGTTCAAAATATTGGAAAATAAACTAGAGAAAACGAAAAATCAGTAGATAAATATCAAACAATTGTAGCGAGCTGACTGTCTTCAAAATTAGGCAAAAGAGTCGGTATTAGTCCCTAATACACTATTCAAAGTTTCAGCATTGCATCTTGTATAGTATGCTAATTGTTTATAACATATTTGATATGCCTTCGACGTTCGCTTGACATTTGTCAGTGTCAAGCAGTGTCAAGTGTAGTGGTATAAAGATCATAATCAAATTCAAGCGGATAACCAAATGGAAATGGTATTTACCATTTTGGGTTGGTATTTACCAATCCGTTCAAGCGAGTGTAATTATCAGTTTGGTTATAAGACCCGTGACGTCACGAATCAGATGTTATATGTCATAGTTATCACCGCAAAATTGTGGTATTTACCCAACTCAAGAGTAGTTTTATATTTCTGGTTATTATTTGAAATGTGACAAGTTAGAATTTTGCCGGGTATTGGATATTGTTATTGTACTTCAGCTTCATTTTTGAGAAAAATGATACAGGCTGACTTCAGTTTTACCATAAAGTGGGGCACCTTATTAGTTATACTCATTACGGTTGTTGAGGAAGCTTTAAATGTAGTTCCTATGCTTAACAAAGTATCCTATGTAGCCATATACCAGAAGAATATTAAAATATGGCCATATAAACTCACTAGATGATATCCACCTGTATACAGTTTTCCTAATTTCTTTTTTCATCATTTCTGCTGAATCAATAAATGTTTTCTTTGACATGCGGAAAAATTTAGAGAATTGAAAGTTATCATAGCTACAAAGCCATGGTTCCATCATTAAAAAAAATCTGAAAAAAACATTTCTCCCATGAATATTATGAAAGGTTTCTTATTTAAACTTTCCATATACAGTTCTAGACGAAAAAGCACCGATTATTAAGTGATAATAAAAATAATCAGAGATTATATACGCGCTTTTCTAAAGTAAACAACTTGCAACAAAACCGCGGTTAAAACCAACGCGTTCAAGCGATTCGTGAAACTGACGTCATCAACCCGTGTGTCATCTTGAACCATATTATAACCGCGGCACATAACACAGAAATTTTTGTTATTCGCTTGGATTTGATTCATGTAAACCAAGAGGCGTTGTAGCGTAATGGGAGAGAACGGCGATTTCTGAACCGCAGGACGGAAGTTCAAATCCACAAAGCTCCTATTTTGCTATTATTTTTTTTATATTTGGAGAAATAACTGTTTTTCCACATTATGTGTATTTTTTATAGCGGTCAAACAGTTTTTCGCACGCCATAGACAACATTTTGCAAACATTAAACCAGCTGTATACGTATTACAGCTTATATTTTTTTTTATATTACTTTGATGAAATTTCAGAAACATTATGTCGGATCATAGCTGCAACAATAATGAAAGAAATCCGAAACTGATCAATACAAATTATGCAAAAAATGTCTACACTTTTGATGAAATGAGCATCTACGCTTATCAGTTACTTGATAAATTCAAAAATTGCATTTTGCCTCGTTTTTCGGCCATAACTTCTTTACTATTAGACGGATCTTTTTATGTGTGGTCTCTATTTGTAGGTGTCATAAATACCTAAATATTTTATTTGAAAAGTTTTTTCGTTCCTGCCAACACTTAAAATACCCCCTTGAACAACTTGCATCAATAAAACCAGACTTAACAATTATTTCGCAAACCAGGGGTATTTTCATCTAATATGATAAGACTACAGGGAGTATCACGTCGTTAAAATTAATTTGCGTCACACCTTCACATGTATTCATAAGCCCCATTTTAACTAACCCTGTCGCAAGGATCCGACTGAATTTGCAGCCAGAAAACCGAAGAAATGTCATCTTGCAGACTATGTAGTTTTTAGTGTGCAAATAGTTCATTCCACGTGTGCTCGCTATGATCGCTGGTCGCTGACGTTTAAGCAACACGTACAGCAACAAAACAAGTTCACAAGTTACAGCAGCTTGTGCTAAGTTAACATCGTTATGTCACAAAAAACCTACGAATTGTCAGAAACCATGACGTCGTTATTCGGTCACTTTTGGTTGGAAACGTCGCTGACTGAAAAATTACGCCTTTATTGACGTCCCTTAGAAAATTGTCATTTTGACATCAAAAACAACACTTACCCACAAAGAAAATATAGATTTTTGATTAACAGTAAGGTAAATTAGAAAGATATACAACTACTAACAACTACTTTATTGTTACTTGAATAATAAAAAAATACCAGGATTTCTTCCACCAAAAATATGTCGTTAATATGACTTTTCTAATAATAATATTCCATGTTCAGATATTGCAAATTGCCATTTTACATCATGTTTAAATAACAAACATCTTAGAAGCTCCTTTGTATAACAATTAACAAGGTTTACTAGAATATATGTAATCAAGAATTCAAATTTTGGAACGGTATATCATCCAGCTGCATTTTGTTTTATAAATCTATGGGTTTGACCGCCATTACGATGGCTTCGTCGTGTTTAACGTACGTTGTGGTACCATTTAGTAGGGGCGATAGTATTGCCACATAATCAATAAGGCTTGGGTGACATCCAGGAAACAAGAATTGCTATAACCAATTCTGAACCATCGGAGGACTGAAACGTGTTTGAGATCATACGGCGTTTTTTAGTTCCTTATTAACTTTGTACAAATGCTTCTGAAAAATTGCAAAGGTGATAACAGCGTCCCGGAACGAGAGGGTTCAAGAGTGGTAGGTAAGTTGGATATGAGTTTCGGCGACCACTCTCAAATTAACTACTTGTGGGACGTCGTTGTCATATCCTCAACTTTTCAAGAGGATTTTTATACACCGCGTGATTACTTTTGACGTACGTCATATCGACTTTGTACTCGTATTTGGTGTTTTATACGACATACTATGTCGTCAGTTGGATGTGACATTAGACTGTTATATTGTCTACGTCATTTTTGTTGGTCGGTGTACGTCAGTAGTGCCCCAAAAATGCCAACATTATGACGTCACTGGGTAATTGTAACCTTCCAGGAACAACTCCAATGGGTCGTTCTAATTACATCTCATTTGGGGACGGGACCTACCGACCCAAATTGGACCTAAATCGGACGTTCCCGGGACCAAGTGAACTAGGAAAAGGGTAATTTATAGCTGATAAACTGTAAAAAAGTGATGATACCAGTCTTCAAGATCATAACGTCGAAAGCTGTGGCACCCGCATGGGTATTATGTAAAAAACCTGTAAAACGTGAAAAAACCTATAAGATGTCATCTTGCAGACTAAATACTTTTTAGGGTGCAAACAGGCATTCCACGTTTGCTCACTAGGATCGTTGTGAGCGTCCATCTATGGAGGAATGGCTCAACTACACGTACACGCATTGTTGGTTGCATATGTTTTGTGAAGCCGAGTAGTCTATAGTTTTCATCTCTGAGTCTCTGAGAAGAAAGTTGGATATTTGGTTGAATAGCAACATCATATCTGGATAATTGTGTGTATTGGCCTGCATGTCTATAAAATCAGTGATATTTGCTGGATGCTCCTTTTGACGATATATAATCATCTAGAAGAAAATTGTGTTGTTTTCTTATACAATTTCACCAACATGTTAGGTGTTATACACCTGATTCTAAAGTTCATCAACTCACAAAAATGTAGTTTAAATAAGAACGACTTTAATAAAATTTGTAGTTACGAAAAACCTACCGGCCCGAGTAAAGATAACATGGCCACGCAAGACAAGTATTCAAATATACTCTACTAGCCTCTAGAAGACTATCCGTAGCGAAATTTTTGGCGAAATCGTTGTACACCGCTTAAAAAATACAAATGAAGATTGGAAAACGAAGTCTTTGACGTACTATATGGTTCCGTCGCTACCCCGGGATAGACATACGTTATGGCAGTTGATTTTGTCATCTAGATTGCTATATTGCCAGCTCATCGGACAATTTTGCTACATCTGCTATTTTGCTAGAATGTTATATAAAATGGAAGCTTTGAATAAAACATTGAGGGATACCAATGGAGTTATACAAAATTTGAGGCGTAACAATGTTCGCCAACAAACCAAAAAAATCTGTTATTTACATTTTGCGTCACCTGGCGTCTATGCGGAGTAACGTTAATGTCTCTTAACACTTTTATAAATGCCCAGTTTCACAGGATAAAATACTTTTTGAATACGGGAGTTAATAGGAGAAGTACAATTTTCATGTCTCTACTATTTAGTGGGGGAATATGGTTTTTAGTGACTGCATTCGCACTTAGGCGAGGAAAACCATAGAAAACCTAAAACACTGCTAAGATTAATTGTATCAGCTGAAGAAAAGTCAAGTCGTTCCACAATTCTGGCTTCATCTGTACAAAGGAAAATCGCCAACATGCCACAGTTTTCAACCTAAAAAAAATAGCATTGAAGTAACAGTTTATACAAGGGTCATTTTTTAAGTAAGAACCGTTTTGTAATCCAGTTAGAGAGATTTTATTTATGAATGTAAATTGTATCACAAACTAAAATATGAACATTTTTTCATTTTCCAACATAGCCACCATAAACATTCAAACACAAGTCAAGCCATGGCACCAGTTTTTGTGTTAATGTAGCATCTGAAACTTATATCTTGCGGTTTTCATGACGACTATATATTTCCCTCGTCTTAATTTCTACCAATCACAAACGCGGAATTTTGAATTACAGATGGTTTCTAGATGGAAAAATTGTATGACAGTACCTGTCAGCATTTTTTCCAGTTAACCCGCGGCAAAATTTGACAGCTGCTGTCAGTTAAAATTACAATACCTTTGATAACAAGTAATTATGGCCTCCTGGGACAGCAGAAAACGCCACTAAGCTAAATTTTGTAATACTGTTTTTAAACAGTGCTAGTCAGCTTATGTAGTGAAACTGAGTCGCTTTGGAAGTGATTCATTGACTAATATTGATCTGACGATGTTAATGATCATGGAACTTTAGATCAAATACTTGATAAATATATTTACATAATAAAAAAATGTTTTCGTTTTCCAATAGTTGGAACAAGTCCCTTCCCGTATTCAAAAACTATTTTATCCTATGAAACTGGGCATTTATAAAAGTGTTCAGGGACATTAACGCTCCGCCACATACTAGACGCCAGGCGACGCAAAATGTAAACAACAAATTTTTTTTGGTTTTCTGTCGAACATTGCTACGTCTCAAATTTTATATATCTCCATTGGTATCCCTCAATGTGATTCTAAGCTTCTTTTTTATATATCATTCTAGCAAAATAGTAGAGGTAAAGTTTGGCAAACGGATCTGCAACAGCGAAAGGAATGCGACCGAAAATATTCGATATTGCCAAATTTAACTACAAAAAAGCAGTAATGAAGTAATTTCAATGATTTGAAAATCGATTTTTCACAATTCCAAAAAATAATAATTCAAAATACTGAGTATTTTAATGGGTTGTTAGCTCTATTTGTATTTAATAACTATTTTTTTACTACTGAATCGTATTATAAGTAAACATTTTTCCAAAGATCTTATCGACATCGGTTGAGCTGGCAACAACCACCCGAAAGGTATATTGGACACCGCCTGAACGAATCTGATTGGCGGATATCCTCACATGTTTTGTCGCCATGAGAAAATTCGACTCCCTATTGGGTAGCGTCCCAGACAATTTTTTGCTCCTTTCTTAGAATATCCATACTATTGAAAAGTCCAGTGGCGTAGGTTTTATCTCCGTTGATCGTGTATGAGTTTTACAACTATTATTGTAACTATTTATTGTTCTATTAAGTTTGTATCTTTAGTGCTGTGTGTTTTTGAATAGTTTAGTGTTTTATTATTTGTTATTGTTATTCGTTTTAGTATTATTTTTTTAAAATGAACCAATTTACTCGCGGAAAGACGCTTCATAGCCAAACAAGAGAAGTGATTGCGAATGTTTATAGGTTTTTAATAATAATATGCAATGATTGTAGTTTTTGACGACTGAGTCTGAATATAAATAAAAAACAAGGAAATGCTAAGCTAACATTCTGATGATTATTTATAGGGTTTGCGATGAGGAAGCGGCAAACAATTCCCTCAAGTTGCTGCTTAAACGTAAGCTTGATAGGGTGTCCCTTTATACCGGATTCGGAGTATCTTCTGTTAGGAAAATTCATAACGAAGATAAAGAAAGACTAGAAGACAATAAAATGTTATCCAGTCCCGGGAAAAAAAGACCGGGTCAGTCTCTTGTTGAGAAAGATGAAGATTTTGATTTTCAGATTACTAGACATTTGATAAACAGATTTTATCTTGAATATACAGTTATCCCGACAACTAGGAAGTTATTACAAAAGTTGAGAGAAGACTCAAATTTCCCCTATTCTAGGGAAACACTCAGGAGTTTATTAAAATCAAATGTTTTTTTTTTTGGCGCAAATGACAAAATGTAAGAAAAGTCTTGATAGAGAGGCCTAATATATTGCAATGGAGGTACAAATACATCCGTGAGATACGTAGATATCGTGAAGAAGGGCACAATATTGTTTATTTGGACGAAACCTGGGTGGAAAATGACTTGACTTTCAAAAAATGCTGGCAGAGCGAAACTGTTTCTGGTGTAATAAGCAGTATAGGTTCTACAGGTAAGCAAAAATGCTATATATATCTTAAATTTAACTCTGATTTGTAACATATTATATAATCGTCTTGTATATTTTAGGTCGACTCATTATAGTGCATGCAGGTTCAGAAAATCGATTTGTTGACAATGCCTGTTTGATATTTAAGGCGGGATTAGCTACAGGCGATTACCACGGTCAGATGAATCGGGAAAATTTCTCACGCTGGCTCACCGAAAAACTTCTCCCGGATATACCTGCCAATTCGGTTATAGTATTTGACAATGCCCCATATCATTCCGTCCAGGAAGATAAAACCCCGACAAAATCATCTTCGAAAAAAGATATAATGGCCTGGTTGACAATGGAAGGTACTTATTACTCAAAACATGCATGTACATATCAAACTATACAATAAAATATTTTATAGGCATAAATCATGAGGTAACTGCCAGAAAATTTGACTTGTTCGATCTGGTCTTACTTCGTAAGCCCCCTGACAACCAAAAAAAATATGTAGTTGATCGGATCATAAGATCACATGGACATACTCCTCTAAGAACACCTCCTTATTTATGCGAGCGAAACCCAATAGAATTAGCTTGGGCAAAGCTTAAATTTCATATAAGAAGCCGCAATACCACTGGAAACTTCAGTTTAACCGCACTGAAAGAAGTTACTCAGGAAGCGATGTCCTTAATATCCATTAATGATTGGCAGAAATTTTGTCAACATGTTAGGGACATTGAAGATAAATTTTGGGAAAATGATCAATTTATGGAGGAAATGGAACCAGTTATAATAACTATAGGACAAGATGACGACAGCGAAACTGATGACGACAGTGACGATGATGATAATGATGAAGTTGACGAACACCAATGGTAATTCAATAGGTGAAATGTAATTTTGAAATGCTGTATAATGTAAGTATTATTCATTACAGAGGTTCTAAGTTAAACGGATATGAAATATGTTTAAAGTTCTTTGTTTCTATTTAAGCGACAGCGATGCTCTAGAAATATCCACATCAACAGTCCAAAATTGCAACAATAGGAATCCAGAAAGATGCGGATTAAAAAAGAAAAATTAATTCTGGACATGTTTCGGCTTGTGGCACTTTTTAAAGTAAATGAGCATATTATAAGATCACGGATGTATAATATATATATATATATATATATATATGTATATATATATTCTCAAGTTAAAAAACCACGTTAAGTATCTATTTGTATTTGAAAAATATATTTTATTTACGGCTTTGACAAAAACGCTAGCTTGATTTTCAAATTAGGTTTTAAATCGCGCAGTTATCATGATTTTTTTAATTGTGGCAATTTTGGGAAGTGAGTAGACATTTTTCCGTTTGTTGAAGTGTAGAAACAAACTCGTGTTTTTTTACATGGTGTAGACTGTAGAAAACAGCTATTTTTGAGTTTACCCGAGACTTTATTTATTATTATGGACAATGCTCCATATCATTGTCGGCTTATTGAGATACTTCCCAAATTTAAAGTGAAACATAAACGTATAGTTTACTAAATTTAAACCAATTATGAAATAATCCCAAACTTTTATAAAATACCGCACGCCGCTGGCATTTTATGAATGAAACCAGCCATGTTTTGCTTTCCCCTCACCGATACCCCGATGTTGCAGATCCGTTTGCCAAACTATAGTAAAATTGTCCGATGAGCTGGCAATGCAGCAATTTATTTGACAAGAATGACAGATAAATTACTAAAACATATGTCTATCCCGGGGTAACGACGGAGTCATATTGTACGTCAAAGTGCAAGTTTTCCAATCTTTATTTGAATTTTTTAACCGGTCTACAACGATTTTGACAAAAATTTCATTACGGATAGTCTTCTAGAGGCTAGTAGAGTATATTTCAATACTTGTCTTGCGTGGCCAACATTTTGCGCAACATGCGCCGTCTAACTACTCCCGGTGTAACTGGAAACTGTCAAAACTTCGTGAGAAAGGGAAAATTCCATCTGTTCCCGTTCCTGTTCACAACGGGATCTCACGAGAAAATCTTCTGGATGCCAACAGTGTTGCCAGGTTGTGTTCGGCAGCACCACACTGTTTCCCATTCTCCCATATGAGTTGACTCCCCATGTTCTATGTCTGTTTGACCTTAGCACAAAATACTGAAGCCTGATCCTGACAGCGCAGTGTATATATGTTTTGTGCCTGAAATGCCTGACAGCAGGGGGTGAAACCCATATGAGCCAATGGGAAACAAAGCAGTGCTGCGAGTGCACTATATGGCAACCATGTTGCATTCTCAAAAAATCGCGGCTTATTCACAACTGACATTGATTGGTGAGATTCAAATCTCCGGCGGGTTTCTTCCTGTAGCTGTGCTTTCCAAAAATAACCTTACTTTTTCCGCAAGCCATTTTCGTTTTTTTAACATCTAACATAAACATTTCAGTTTGATTGAATAAAGTCCCTATTATGTTATTTGAGACATATGAGTGATTGGGAAACAAAGCAGTGCTGCGGGTGCACAATATGGAAACCATGTTGCATTCTCAAAAAATGGCGGCTTATTCACAACTGACATTGTCTGATTGGTCAGATTCAAATCTCCGGCGGGTTTCTTCCTGTAGTTGTGCTTTGCAAAAATAACCTTACTTTTTCCGCAGGCCATTTTCGTTTTTTCTAACGTCTAACATAAACATTTCTTTTTGATTGAATAAAGTCCCTATTATGTTATTTGAGACATATGCCTTTTGTTCAGAGTTGCGAAGTATAAAAATGTAAGTACCCAAAGCTGTAATATATTTGTAAATACTATAAGACAAACTCCATATCAAATCTTCCTTTTTTAAGGTGATCCCAGTAGGTAGCCAGGCTTCTGCAAGATGCTGAGGAAGATCAGGGATGCAACGGTTACTCATTTGAGGAGTGTAATATTTGAAGATCATACCTGTTGGATCTCCACAAAACTTTTTGAACAGTGGAGCACTACGGAAAGTTCAGCCGCCGGTGTCAACCCCTGAGTTCCTGAGAATTATCAGAAGTTCGGAGATTACTTGTGATCTAACCAGCAGGCACAGCTCTGAAGGATATTTGCAGACCATAATATTTGTAAGTTTTTATATGACTCGATAACCAGTGATGATTTATACTACTTTTTGTACAAAATAGTTTCCATATTTCATTTTAAATCATCTATTCTTAGAGTAGCAGGGTTGATATGCAAAGCTTACTATAATTTCAAAATCAAAGCCATATGCTATTGAACAATAACATGGGTTCCCACAGGGGAGTTTCAGATGGGCCACGGTCTCTTCTGTGAATCCACTTTGACTTTAAAATTTGCATATTTAGCATGGTTTTGTGCTGATCTGCTCATCAAAAAATTTTGTGGGCAAGTACAATTTCACAAAAAGTTATGTCTTGATGATCAGCACCACTGAGAAAAAATCCTGTCAGTATCCATGGACAATAATACTATTCTTCTAATAAAAAGAAATCTGAATTGTAGTAACATATCAACACAGTTCAATTTTTTCCTAATTTTTGACTTATGCAGGAGCCAACAAAGGCTGGGGAATGAAAACATCTGGACCATAATAATATTAATACTGATTTGTTTCTAGAAAAATGTATGAGATTTTTATAATAAATATATATTTGCAGTATATGCTTCTCTTCTGAACCTTTCCAGATTAGTAAGTAGATATGAGTGATCTTATAACAGCTTGTGTTATTGCCGTTGCTATTTCAATATACAAAAAAGCACTTATTCATCAAGATAGTGCAAAATGTTAACAACACATGCTGTTATAAGATCTACCATATCCCACTAAACTACAGCAATCTCAGATTTATATGTAGAGCTGGTAACGTGGCGGGCTATTAAAGCACGATCTGGCAACCGTGTGGCACCCTCAAAAAATGGCCGCTGACCGCTGACATAAGCCACCGTGTCACCATTGAATAGCATGGAATTAAACCTTCTTCAGTGTGCTCGTATATGTTTTGTGCCTGACAGCTAACTGACACGAAAATAAATAGAGACTGATAATTTTGTATTCTATTTGAATATTTTAAGGATTCATATTCATATCCAAATAAAATAGAATTCTTGAAAACGATTTGTTGTGCATTTGATCATATAAGCATGTGATTGTCAGAGTGTATTGAAAATAAAAGTGAAGAGGGACCAACAAAGTGCTTTACTTTCTACTAGACTACTAGAGGATGTTGTAATAATCTGACGATTTATTATCCACCTCAATCCCTCCTAGCTGTTCTACATTCACGGTGAACAAATGCCGGTGTCAAAATACTCGACAACCTTCGACCGAATGAAGTTGAAATTGCTCTTTACAAGACTGCATTAAATCGGTTGTGAAACAAATCTAACCTTCAGTGAAATTATTGTGTAACTGCAAAACGAATCTGGGAGCGTTCAGCGGCGAAATGTTCATTGCGAAGTTGGTGAATCGTGTGGTGGTGCCCAGCCAGGACGATGCATGTATTCTGCAGGAGTTGGTGTCTTTTTGAGGAAACTCATCCACATTCTGTACGCAATCGCGGCAAGAATGTGCAGCAGTGGCCCCGACGGGGGACCCGGAGTTTACGCCTTTCGGGCATTCAGGTACTACCATCACATCTATAAGATGTGTATGAAACTGGAGATAAACTGTTCAGCATTGTGCATTGCATTGACTAGAATCAGGAAAATTTCATGGAAAACATTAGATTTGAACGATTTTCATGCAGTCTAGAGATCACAAATTTGGTAATTTTGGAATCCAAACAATATAATAATTGTTCTGAAAATGAATTAAGACCTGTCTACCTGTAGATTTAATAAAGATAAAAGTACTTGTTACCTGTAAGTACTTAAATTCAAAATGTTTGGTAGTAACAGGAGCTTCATCTGTATGCCTATGGGGCAATTAGGTACCATACTACCTTATGTCTTCATCAACATTTGGCAGAATAACTGCAATTAAAATTGTATGAGAACCATTGGAAGAAATGCAGCTTTATTAAATCTTTAGATTGTATTCATTAGTTTTTAAAATTTGGAAAAGATACTCTACACTGTAACATAACTTTTTTGAGGAAATAAAAACACACTTGGACAGTTTTCTCAAAAACAATTGAAAAGGTATCTGAAAAACAGATCAAAATTGTTGATTTCAGTCATAAATATTGCTCTTACTATCTTTACGAATACTAACATGTATATACATAAAATAAAATTGTATTTAATGGCAAGTTCAGCTATAAGTTTGGTGTTTATCAGCGTTCTTTGATTTGTTGCACAACAACTATTGATTTGAACTTTATATAGTATACCATTTCAAATCATAATATTATGAGCAATACACTAGTTATAGTTCCATTAGGAAGTACTGTATCCAGTATTCTGATTGAAGTAATTAGTTGCTCTAAGGTCTAAGCATACATCATGAAGACTTTCATGAAGATCTTTTTTATATCATGATCTTTGTAAAGTTGACATTGTTTCTGGTATATCATTTAATTGGCAATATGGCAACATTATAGTATGTGATTTATTATAAAGCAAGAAGAAATGTCTTATTGTCGCCTTCTTTAAGTAACACAGAAACTTATTTCTTTCTTGTATTGCTCTGTGTCATAACTCCATGACATGTTCACTAGAGCTGAAAAAATGTTATCATAAGATTATGCCAATCCTGAGGTCAATGTCACACAATTAATATTTACTGTGGTCCAATCATCTTTGTTTACTGTTTGTATGCTCCATGTCAGTGGAATTCTATATAACTTTATACATAAATAATAACTGGCTACATGGGCAATAGGTATCACACACTGTGGTGAATACTGGTGAATCACAGTAAATACTGATTGTGTGACATTTGCCTTGAATACATTTTATTTTTCTTATACCATGAGAGCATCATTCCAACTCTGAAGTATCAGTGCCACATTTGAATTTTTATTATTATTCTCTCTGAATATTTATAACTTCATTTTGGAATTACTACTCGTATATTATATATCTCATTTTGGATTTATCAACAAAGCAGCAGTCATGCATTTTTTCAAATCATAGATTTTTTGTAACAGTCAATAGTGTTACACTTTTATTTTTAAAAGTGATAAACTATTGACTTGGACAAAGTTAATCAATCAATGATACTATTGACAAACCTTTGATTTAACTTATAAATTTGATATGACAAATTTATAATCATGCTTTTGAGAGACTAAATACTTGTACAGCATCATGGTTCATTCTGAAAACAGCATACTCTCTTTTATAGTAATACCATGTAGTATCTGACCGATCTTTCATTGTCAACCAGTTTCGGTTCAGAATCAGAGTTTTGGTTTAGTTTCGATTTCACCAGAAAATCCGCCAAATCTGCAACCGAAACTATAACTATGTTCATATGTTTTCTCACTTACAAATCATTAAGGAATTCCAGTTCAGGCTCAACTTTTGGCAGAATATTCAGTATAGTTTTTCTACAAAATAAATTTCCTAAAATATGTCTTGGAAACAGCTTTTGTTTATGGCATTTGAATAATTCTTCTAGAAAACCACTATTTATTAGCTTACAGATATAGATATCATCTTATAGGATATCCAATGGCCAACAAAATCCATTTTTTAAGATTAAAAATGAATTAAACAACCTTTAAATTGAAAACTTTATCGCTTATGTTGATAATAAATAAATATCCTCAAATTAAACTAGGTTTCCGTCTAAACTAACATTAAACAGTATTGGTGCAACAGGCACTAAATTGTTTTTTTTGTTTGTTTTTTTACGAAATGTTTTAAACAAAAGTGATTTTTTTCTTTATCATCGAACTGCTATTAATTATACTAATAATAATTGATAGACTGATTTTTTTTTGAGATACACTACTATCTTACCTCGCATTGGAGGTACCACCCTCTGATATCCTATATCATACTACATACTACTCAGTGGAGTCGGTTATACTAGTGTAAATCTAGAAACCGTTAAGCAACTCGCAAACGAGTACCAACCGCTTATTGAAAATTGCAATGCCATAATGCATCCCAACATCAAACAGCTCTTATGTATCCTTGCTAGATTACCAGTTAGTGTACTAACAGCAAAGAGGTGCTTTTCTATGCTCAGGAGGCTCAAGACGTGGTTGCGAGCCTCCACGGCAGAAGAAGCCACAAGAAGACAAAAAAGAAGAATTCAATTTTGTTAACAATAAAAAATTTCCTCTCAAATTGGATTTATTGTTTAAATCACATTTATGGTACACCATATGAGTACACGGGTAGGGACACTGCCGCTCCGCTCGTCAATTTTTAATCGCCCACCAACATCACCACCTCCCTCCTCCCCGAAGTGGTTGAGAAGATGGAGGTCAAAAATTGACTACTAGTTTATAAAAAGTTGCGATTTCAATTAATTATTTGCAGGTTTGAAAGAATCAAGCCTTCCTCCACGTCCAGGGTGCCATTTCCTCGCAGTGGCCATCGCATAGCTGCTGACACTGCCAATTTCTACTCCTTTGGAGGATACAATCCCCTGCCTCGTGATTATGATCGACATGGGGATGATGGCGAAGACGCGGCTGAGAGAGAGAATGGGTTCCTGGATGGCTATTGGATCCAGACCCTGTTCCAGGAACTGTGGAAGTTCAACTATGCATCAGCAGAGTGGACCAGATACAGCAATGGGGATACCATGCCCATGGAGTTGGCGTCAAATGCGTTGCTGTTGCATAAGAATATCCTGATGGTATGGTATTTAATAATAATAATAAAACGTAAAAAAAAAGAAGAAAAGCTTACAGTGCACAAAAAAGTACACACTCAGCATTAATACTAAATAAAACAAACTAGTTACATTTAAAAGATAAAAATACAGACAAGTTCAGATCACACTAAAATATATAACAACGAAAAAAATATAATCATTATATGTCACTGAAGTCATTGACTAGAAAGTTATCAATACTATAAAGAGCTTTCCACTTTAGGTATGATGACTGTGTGGTAGTCTTGAATATAATAATAATAATGCCTATCCCTGGATCTGTCGATCCTACCATATGGTATGGACATATTATTATTGTGTCTAATGTTATAGTTGTGGAACCTGAGGTTCCTGTAATAGTTATCAACGTTTTTGTAATAGGCACTTTACGATGTATGCACAAGGTAGCGTTAATACACCCAGAGAATGCGAGTATGGAAATAGCTGTAGTAATGTGAGGGGAAACAGAGTTTGGAAGCTACCGAGGATAAGAACGCTTTTTTGAGTTAGATAATGTCACACTCAACCATAAAATGAACAAATTAAATCTTGAGGTTGATTGGAAGATCGAGTTGAAACTTCTCTGTCCAAAATTGAAGCTTAGATTTTGGATAACCCTATGCATATTTTTCCTCCAGGTGTATGGTGGCACAGGTACACCATTCGGCTTCAGGAGCAGTAACCAACTCTACACGTGTAGAGTGAACGACAGGGAAGGTCTGATGGTGGAAGTGAACACCACTGGACAACACCCATTACCTCTTTACGGACAAGCTTTAATTTTTTACAATGACTACCTGTATACTATTGGAGGTACTACGGGCCAGGCTTACACATGTGATATCCATAGGTAAGAATTTCATTTTCACCAGATTTCTATAAAAATAATAGGTTGTATGTGCTTTGTGTACAATTTCTTTAATCTCATCTTCAAAGAAATATAATCGCCAGGCTAAGAAACGTCAATTTTCTGACAATATACCAAACCGTCATTGGAACGTTTTCCAAGTTTTGGTCATGTCCATTATGGTGTTCCTTATCTGGCAAAAGTTTTCGTCGAAATTGCAGATATCCAGGAATTTTTGAAAATCTTCAATAGTAACATTAAAGCCTCTTATGAAAAAAATATCCCTGTTTGTCTTCCGTTGTTTGTCGAACTGAGCGTAATATACATTTTATTATTTATATTCGACCATTGGCGATTCTTTGAATGGGCAAATGTATGGGGGAATCGATATCTATGATGTGTGAAATATTTCTAATAGGTGCGTAGAATTTCCGGTGACAGGAGCGCATAAATCATAAAAACTGATATATATGCTCCCCCACGCGCTTCAACCCGCAAGTTTTAACCACTACAGAATTTTTCTGAAAATGATCAAGGGCCTCTGAAATGTCAAAAACGAAGTTTGAGTGATTTCTATTTCGCTCCGCCGCCACATGACCAATTTCCAAAGACTGCAAAGCTTTTTCTTCCATGGCGTAGTAGTAACCTTGTGTAAAAATTTCATGCAATGGCCACCTTCCCGGTGTTTAATTTTCAATCGCAGATAGAATTACTGGAGTTGGAAGTGTATGAGAACTAACATTAAAAAATTGCTGTACAATTGTTTGTTTGTTTTTTGCCTGTAGGGTCGTCGCCACTGAACCCATTTTCAAAGATTAAAAGCTTTTTCGCGCTTGGCATAGTAGTAACCTGATGTGAAAATTTCATCAAAATCCGAGTGGTACTTTTCAAGGCATAGACGGACCAAGAATCAGCTGATAGACCGATTGAAATGAGTACTATGGTTTTTTGTGACGTGCATGTCATATAACATCCAAAAAACAATATCTCTTGTTCGAAATTTTCCGAGATTACAATACTTCCTCGCCAGTTATGTAGGAAGTTAAAATTAATCTATTAACACTTTTAATTTCATTGCTTTGTAAATTTTTAGCAAATTATATTCGGAATTGTTTGGGTTAAATCACAGATAATTTCATTAGGTTATCGTGAAGCTGCAACACCTCGCCGAAAACCATAGAAGCTCCCTGACCACTAGAGTAGATTTCTAGAAAAAACGACTCTTTCTAATAAAAGCTGCAATAAAAATAAGAACCTGAAATTATCTATATATTAGTGGTTTTATTACAATGACTTAGTTGCCCGATTTTGGTGCCCAAAAATTGTAATCTGTAGCTAAAGGGCTAACAAAAAGAAGCCAACGTTCATTTGCTTAGCGATAAACTAACTTGATGGAAAAAATAAAAAAATATTTCTAATCCTATTTTCTGGAAATAAAAAATAGACGCCGAGCTTTTTTCCTGACACGACCCATATCCTCGTTCAGTAACCCTTTTCATACGTTTTACCAAATAATTTGCCCTTACAATTTCCCTTGTAATACTGTATTTCAACTTCCGCCAAATTGTCTGGATTATAGTTTCGGATGCTGATTTTGAATAAGATGGTCATCAAAAATGTAAAGATAAGTGTTGCGGAGCTCTATTAGTAATGGAAAAATTGGACCGCCCTCTTTGACGGTGATGACTTCAGCAACGTTGTTTTCGAACCAGCCACATTGTGGACTATGCGGCATATCTACTGACAATTGAACCTCTTCCATAAATAATCACATACATAGAACTTTCAGATATAAAATCGCTGATACCTTACACATAGGTTGTTTTATTACATTTTAATCCGTCCTTGTAAAATTCATCTTTTCGTTATCAATACTTCCGATGAGGTGATAAACAGTAACGATATTAGTCAGTTTATTTGGATGCTTCTGCTTTGTTTATATTATGCTGAGTGGCTAGAGGGATGGAAGAGTAAGAAGCCGTGGTAGAACTGTGGTAGAGATTTAGTATCGCGCCGCAACGCTGAATACATAGTATTTTCAGTTCGCACACATTTATTATTAGTACTAGCCTAAGCTCGCGGCTCCACTCGCATGGAGGTAGAGTATAGGTCATAAGTCTTGCATTGGTTTGAAGGACATTCGTTTCCGAGAAATAAATGCAATATTCAATTCAGTAGTTACTTTGGTAATGGATATTTTTTATTCAAAATTTTAATGCAGCAATGTATAAATGTGAGCGTCTCTCCAGTCTCTCAACTTCGATACGAAAATACTTGAAAAATTTTACACCTACTAATCAATACCCGAGGAAGGTTATAGTCATGGTTTTATTGGCGAAGTTAACGTGGAATTTGCTTATATTTATGAAATACTCGGACAGCTCGAAAACTTCACATCCACGCATTTTTTGGAAAAAAGGTTCTAAGAAAAGTTTTAGTAGTAATTTCTCGGAGACCCCAATTATGACTTCAAAACGTTCTCTATGGGTATTGATATTCTATCACGAACTATGAACTTAAATATCTTAGCCCTGTTAGCCTTGTTATGCATGCTTTCAAAAATTATGGAAAATTTATGGAAGATTGTATAGGGTGTCCAGTGAGACGGTTCACTTTTTGATTCTAGAAAAAAAATACAAACGTAATGAACAGAAAATATTTATTTCTATCAACATATTCGTAAATTCGGCGGGTTATATTTCTTAAATATCATTCTGTCCAAATGTTTGCCATTCCTTCTGACACACTTTTCTAATCGTGCGGTCAAATTCTGAAACACTCTCTTGCAGAGTTCCTGAGTGATGTTGTTTATTTCTCGTCGAATGTTGTCTTTAAGCTCCTCCAGTGTTCGTGGATTACTGGAATATATTTTTGACTTCAGATAACCCCACAAAAAATAATGGCATGACGTGAGATCAGGTGACCTAGGAGGCCAGTTAATGTCTCCAAACTTCGATATAACTTTTTGAGGAAAAAGTACTTTCACCGTGTCCATCGATTCTCTGGAAGTACGGTCAGTGGTCTAATCCTGTTGAAACTATGTGTTTCGGTTAAATCGACGTTGTGTTCTTACAATAGGAGCAAAAAAGTGTCATCGTGTCCTCGTATGCTCGCAATTCACTGTCAATGCATGGCCGTTTTCATCTTCAAAAAAATACGGCTCAATAATACCGCTACAGGATATGGCGCACCAAACAGTCACCTTTGGGCTACGTAGGTGTTGTTGATGTTTCTCTTTTATGTTCATTGGTGCCCAATATCTGCAATTTTGCTTGTTGACATAACCGTTTAAGTGAACATGGGCCTCGTCACTGAAAACAACGCTCTCGAGTCTGCGCTGCGTAGGAAAAAGATTCTACATCCGTTCAGCACAAGACTTCCGTAATACGTAATCACTTCCCTTCAAAGCATGGACTGATTGGATTTTATAAGGATGAAAACCCATTTTGTTCTTCATTATGCCATGCAGTGTTGACCTAGGGATTCCCAAAGCAGCGAAATGCGTCCGTACAGAACGCCGATATAAATTTCATCCAGATCCGTTCAGCCATTTTGGCATGATTGAGAAACAAGCATCCACACCTCATTTATGATATTAGTAGTAGTATTTTTGTAAACAATTTTTCAGGTTAAATTTGAAATCGATGAACTGGGAAATAGTGTACATATGCAATGGACATGGTGAATATGAACCAAAAGGACGGTATAGACACGAAGTGGGCTTCGACGGACGGAACATCTACGTGTTAGGTGGCGGAACCGTCACCGAAGCCTTCGACTTCAAGTATATTCCTGCCTTCGATGTAGAGGACCTCATTTGGAGGAGACAAAAGACTGTGAAGGACTCTAATAAAGGTATGTAAAATCATTATAATATTTTTATTTTTTAATCCAAAAGACAAGCTCTCCTTGTCCTATCAACTGTCTAGTATTAAAATTACCCTACTTGCATGATATCTGATGGTCCTTTCATTTTTTTTTTTGATCGAGGTTTCATTGCGAAAGCTGAATACCTAATTATTTGAATGATATAAATAACTTAGTAATAAATCTGAAAAACTCTTTCCCAATCATTCTGAATGTCCTTGAAGATGAAAGCCCTCCGCTTCATGGCTCATCTTCAATTGACTCTTTCCCTTCTGAAAATGACAAATCACCGAAAAACCTGGGCACTTAACAAAGCACTATCTGTGTAGGCCTGCTGAAGTTTAGTTTCTGCTGCACTATGCCCAAGTCTGAAGCAAAACCTGATAGCACACCGTTGCTCAATATTGATGTCACTCATTTTTAGAACATAACAGAAAAAACTGTGTCATAAAATAAAAATCGCTGCGCAATCAAATTACTCGATTGAGTTCAAACGTGTACTGAAGGCGGATCACATGTTCCCCTGTATCCCCTCCAAGCCCGTCGCTTCCACTGTTGCCAGATCGAACGCTACGTTGCCAGCCTCATTACTTAATTTGCAGACATTGTAGGAAATCTATAGACATAGTGAATTTGAACTACACAGAGGGGTGGCGCTCTCGAAACAATGTAGCACCCTGCTTCCCGTCGAGTGTATGTATTGCTCAAGTAGCAAATTACTTTGCGCTCTTAATATACAAATAGCTAGTTACTGTCTCGAGGCATATACCGTCTAATTGAGTTACAAATAAAAGTAAACAGATTTCAAATCATCATGCTCCTTGCAGGTTACCCCCAGCCACGTAGATGCCACGGAGCAGTGCAGGTGAACGTGGACGACAATGGCGGCGCGCCCCAGGTGTTCGTCATAGGTGGCCATGACGGCGTGAACATTTTCGACGACCTATGGCGACTGGACCTGCGCACTTTCCAGTGGACGTGCTTTGACACATGTCGACTGCCGAGGCCAATGTATTTCCACGCGACAGCCGTATCGCCGCAGGGTAGGCTCTATGTCTTCGGGGGAAACTACAGGTGAGGGACTTAATGTTTCATCCTTTAATACAGCGGATTCTAGAAGAGAAGATGTAGAAACCTTTTGTCAGAGTGACATTCACCAACATCACGTCATGGTCTCTTGATACTCAATGGTTATTTCCGGTTTCATAGTAGCTGGGAAGCGACAGCTCACTTGAGGGTCACTGACGCGATTTTTTCAGGTTAAGTAAGTTTCGTGTACTAGCAAAGAAGGTTTATAAATTGACTCTAGAATGCCGTCCCTGATACTGTTATTAATGTTTTTTGTATCTACTTTGATCCTTTCTCGTTCCACCTTTGACTATGTAATAAGACTAAAATAAACAGTATTAAAGCGTCTCAACAAAAGCGCCGAATTTGAATTAGCCGCCTTTTTTTTACAAATGCTATGGTGTTTACTTGATGACAACTGTCATGTTCAGACCACGCGATTAGACGTCATATTTAAACGAGCAACGTTTGATTATTGTGAAAAATGGAGAAAATAACGGGGAAACAGTTCGCAAATTACGTACAATTTTTGCCAAATGAGTCGACGCTTCGCCATTTAATCACATTATTTGAGACAGAATTCACGTTGCTGAATGTGAAGACCACTGTTCGTCGCCGTCTTGGTCGGTCCCTCGAAAATATAGTCGCAGCGCGGGAAAGTGTGGCCGAGAATCCAGGCACTTCCATTCGGCATCGTGGCCCAGAATTGAACCTTACCAGACCCACTCTGCAACGAATTTTGACAAAAGATCTGCGTTTACATGCGTACAAGGTTCAACTGACGCAAGAACTCAAGCCAACGGACCATGCTCAGCGCCGCAAATTCGTTGATTGGACGCTGGAACACCACCAAAGAGATGCGGATTCCTCGAAGAAAATCATTCTCTCTGATGAGGCACATTTCCAACTGAACGGGTACGTCAATAAGCAGAACTGCCGAATTTGGGGTTCTGAAAACGCCGCGAGTTACCGTTTGGTGCGCACTGTGGAGTTATTGGACCGTATTTCTTCGAAAATGCAGCTGGAACTACGGTAACTGTTAATGATGTGCGGTATCGCAGAAATGTTAACCGAGTTTTTGTGGCCCCAGTTGGATCGAATTGGTGTGGAGGATATGTTCTTCCAACAAGACGGTGCGACCTGCCACACAGCACGCGAAACAATGGTGTTACTGCTGACCAAGTTTCCGGACTGTGTCATCTCTCGGTATGGCGATCAAAATTGGGCACCTAAAGCTTCTTCCTCTGAGGCTATGCGAAGAAAAACGTGTATGTGAACAAGCCACAAACAGTTGAACGCCTTAAAGAGATACGGCGCGTTAACGACGAAATAGAGCCACAGTTGTGAGAAAACGTTATCCAGAATTTTAGGAAACGACTGACCCTGTGCCAGATGTTTCGTGGTGGCCATTTACCGGATGTCCTATTTCATCTTTAAACGCACCTATTCCTCTTCATTTTGAAATATAAATACTCGCTTAATTCGATATGAAATTGTCTTTTTCTTGAAAATCAAATCCGGCGCTCTTATTGAGGTATCCTATATAAACCATTTCCTTGCAGCGTGAACGACGACATTCGGCGCACCAACGCGATTTACTCGACTTGGGTGTGCGTCCCCAAGTTAAGTGAGATGTGTTGGGAGGCGGTGCTCCACTACAACCCCAACCTCAACCGATGTCGTAGCGAAGAACTCATCAATAGTGGTCTACCCAGGCATTTCGTGCAACGACTGGGCGGATTTAATAATTTGAATGGCAGAGTGAAAACCGAATGAATGGACATATGTGGGTGTGTGTTGTGTTATTAAGGATAATAAATTGTATATGCGATAGCTACTTGTTTCATTTTGAAAGAACAATTTTTCCTCTTCCTTTATAAATTACGTTTCATCTTGAAACGCACTGTACAAGAATTGACCATTTCATGAAATGAGTTAGCATCCGTAAAATGGCCAACTAAATTTAATCTTTGAACGGTGTTTTCGTTACAGTACCGTTATTTACAGTTTGTCAATGGGCCGCGACATTTCCTTCTGACCTTTAGGAAGTAGATGAAACAGCAAGGCAAAATGATGCACATAGTAGACCATAAATATTTTTATTCTTACAATAGTATAAAAAAGGAGACAGTAGGATCAACATATTTATGAAAAATAATTGTAAAAATATATAAAGTCGTCCTCGATCCCAGTGATGGCTACATGTTTACCCATGTAAAGAAAAAATTAAAAGCGTTCGCAGTTTTCAGTTTGCTACATAGTTCTTATGAAACATGAATTAACATCTATTTCAAAATATTTAGAATGCCGGCATAAAAGACCCTACAAAAATATAATTGACAATTTTGACCATCGAAAGTCTTGAGACTATTCAACAGCAACGCCCAGATCCCATACCACTTGCAATACCTCAATAAACCAATACTTCAAATGTAGTTCATAGGCTTTGATATTTAGACAATTGACAACCTCTAAAATTATTTTTTTAATTATCGAAAATGGCCATTTTTAGGGTTTTTTATACTAAAAGTCGGTTATAACTCGAAAGAGGTCAACATTAGAGAAAAGTTACCAAAAACCAATTTCTTCAGAAAAGAATAACAGCAATGCTCCAAAAGATTCTGACTGAATGGTTACACTCAAGTTGCATCTAGTTGCTAAGAACTAGCACTGCATGAAGTATAGCTTAGCTCAGTGTCTGAATACTAGGCTAATCATACTAGCAAATTTCCCCGAAGTAATTGAAAAGTCTGGTTTTACTGATGCAAGTTGGTCAAGGGGGGTATTTAAAATATGGACGCATGAAATGGGTACACCAATTTTTGTGGAAAACATTTTATTCGTCAACAAAGAACGAGGAAACGTGTTTTTTGGGATTCAATCGAAAGTGTTGTCAGGAACCAAAAAATTCTTCAAATAAGGTTTTTAGGTATTTATGAGACCACACGTAAAAAGATCCGACTAATAGTAAAAATGTTATGGCCGAAAACCGAGCCAAAATGCAGGTTTTGGAACTTGTTGGCAATGCGACGATAATTTCACGCAACTACTTGAAATTCTTCAAGTCCGTAGGATTCTTACTTTAAAATAACCACAACAAAATTGGACTATATTGGTCAAGTAGTTTTTTGAGAATTTCTAATTGTTTATCCCAAAACACCTGTTTTCGAGCCATCACTACTAGTTTATTGAGCAATATACAGGGATCGTTCAAAAAAACATTTAATAGCAAAATACTCGTGTTTACCTGTTCGATATGAATCATGAACCATTCCGAAAGATAAATGTTATTTTTATGCGAAAAACAAAGGTTACGTTTTTTTCTTCTAAGCAAATTCAAACATTTCGTATTTGGAAGTAATTGAACAAATGCGCTACGTTCTTCCAAAAACATACGTTACTATACATATTTTAAAACAAAGCAGATGTGTCTATCATCTTTTGTTGTGAATTACTGACAAATACGAAATGTTTGAATTTGTTTAGAAGAAAAAACTTAACACATCCGTTTTTGCATAAAAATAACATTTATCTTCCGAAATGGTTTGCGATTCATATCGGTAAGGTAATCTAGTGTATTTTGCTATAAAATGCCCTTCGAACTAACTCTGTATATTGCTCAATAAACTAGTAGTGATGGCCGGAAAACAACTGTTTTGGGATAAACAATTGGAAATTCTCAAAAAACTACTTGACCAATCTACTCCAATTTTGTTGTGGTTATTTAAAAGTACGAATGCTACGAATTTGGAGAATTTCAAATATCTGCGAGAAGCCATCGTCGAATTACCAGCAAGTGCTAAACCTGCAGTTTGCCTCGGTTTTCGGCCCTTTTTTGCTATTAGTCGGATCTTGTTAGGTGTGGTGTCATTTTGTAGGTCTCATACCTAAAAATCTTATATGAAGAGTTTTTTCGTTCCAGCCAACAGTTTCGTTTGAATCCCAAAAAACACGTTTTCTCATTCCTTGTTGTCGAATAAAAAATTTTCCTACAAAAATTGGTGTACCACCCATTTTATGCGTCCATGTTTTGAATACATCCTACTTGCAGCAATAAAACCAGACTTTACAATTATTTCGCAAACCAGTGGTATTTTCCTCTAATATGATTAGACTATATCGCTCGCTATCGACACTTGGTAACGTGATACCGTACACAATAATGGAATGTAGAATGACAGATGAAATTTACTCTGGAATACTGTAATAATTATTTTTAGAACGGCTAGATTATTACAGAGTCATGTAGTGACAAACTAATGATATGTCAAACAATTTCGAACGCTAAAATTGTTACATAGTACACTCTGTAGCAATTTACGAACGCAGCCCTCCTTAGCACAACCTGTTTGACATATGCCAATTCTTTCAATGAATATCAAGGTGTTCAAAATTTTCATAAGGGTCCATTCGGATATTATCTAGCAAGCTCGGCATACTTCACTAAGTGCTAACTTACGAGGTTTTTCAAATGACATCAATGCCCAATTTCGCTTCTGCTATGCAGAGCACTAGTGTGGCTGGAGGTCGCATCTAGATGGTTTTGACGTTTATTAATGTAAACAACTAATCAGTAATTGACATTTTGTCTGTTTATAACCGTTGATCTACTTATAGCTTTCCCTATTACCGCTCATTAAACACGACAATCTACCGATATGCAGCCCAAATTTGTTTGAACCACGGGTGTATTGCGGTTGCACAACCATTATGAGACCTGGGTATATTTGAATCTATATTTTGTTCTACTTTACCAGAACCCAAAATAATCTCACCGAGTGTTCCATCTAACAAGACAAATTTTCAAGAGCCAACAAGGTATCGTTTCCTGGCTCTGCGTAATGTAAATTTATTCTTACACCCTAAAAATCACAGATAAACTTGCGTCAACCACTCGACATACCGACAATCGACGACGACACATAAAACGGGGGGCTAGTTATTCTCGAAGTCGGGGGGCACTAGTGACACGTCTTGGCTGCTGGGGCTGGCCTGTTGAAGGATCTGGAAAGCGGAACCGAGACTCGGTCGCAACTTAAACGCTGTAGGCGGTGCTACGATCGACTCGATCGGCAACCCTTTTTCATCCAAGGATTTGGATTGTACCTTTTCGCAACCGTCTGGAGGTTCCCGGGCGAGGAATCGGTTGATTTGAGGAGAGGAGCCGAGTCTGTTCGTTTCTTGGTCGGGACTGGACGTCTCGCTCCCTTCTGCAAAAATGATACAGGCAAGTTATTCTTTATTTCCAACAGGAAACACTGCTGACTAGTGGAATGTAAAAATTGCATGTATTTTTTACGTAATTAAATAGTTACTAAATGGTATCAAGCAGGGGCGGCTGGCCCTTAAGTTCTGCAGAACTGCCCAAACTTTTGTCTTGACAGAAAAAAGCAGTAGTAATTTGATCATTATATATTTTCCATGTTATCACACAAATAAAAACAATACCGGCAACGCTGCCTCCGCAAGACACGGCGTCGAGTCTGTTTTGTACTGAGAAAGCATTATAATCGACCAATTGTGCACTTGTCATTTTCGTCGCGACCGCAGCGTAACATTATTCATGGGCCACTTGAAAAGGGCCTCTGCACTACTTCGACACAAGCCGCACGCGCTTGCTTTTGTCTCTTTCTACAAAATCAAATGCTCGATTTAAGCATAAGCATGTGCTGCAAGTTATACAGATCCGTACAGATATAATGCGAAGTACGATATCTGATTGGTCGGTCGGTGCTCGGTCCTCGGCGGTATTGCCATTATGGTCTTGTCGCGTGACGTAGCTTAAAATTTGAATGCGAAAAATGTTTTGTTAGGTAGTTTGGGTCTTACGTTGAGTGACTAGTGACTCACTGGCTGACTGTGGCTGTGTAGAAGGGTAGTGCAAGACAATGGATGTGGTTTACAGACTTATCAGCGTGAAACGATTCTGGAAATACACATTTGAAGAAAAAATTGAGCTGAAGGTGTTAGGTCGACCGCTGCCGGACATATTTATAGAGACACAGGACGCTAGTCGGGGCAAGGGCTATACGCGGCATTTCAGCAGGGAGATTTAAACCAGAAATGGCTTGATTTGTGGGTGCAACAAGAAGAATGCCCTTTTCTGCTTTCCTTGCATACTTGCATCTTCATAATTTGATGGAATTTGCTTTATTGGGGATTGTTAACATCAGAGCTCAGTCAGATTCAGCATATTGGAGAAATATACAACAGCATAATGATACCGTTACAAAAAACAGGTACGTTCTATCAAAAATAATCGACTGCATTTGAATTGGCGCTACGGGGCCACGACGAAACCGAGAGCTCCCACAACCCGGGAATATTTCGTGGACTGATTAATTTTTCTGCTGAGCTTGATACAACCTTAAGCGAACACATAAAAAATGCTTCAATATTTAAAGGAACTTCGAAAGAAATACAAAACGATCTACTGGATTGTATTCTTGAAGTTTGTCATGAAGAAATAATAAAACAGATTAACAGAGCCTCGTATTTGGCGATAATAGCAGATGAAACAACGAACATTTCGGGGAAAACCCAACTGGTAACAATTTTCAGATACGTATTTAACGGCGAACCAGTAGAACGTTTTTGGAATTATATGAATCCCGAAAAATGTGACGCTGATACTCTCACAAGACATATTTTGAGCGTCGTGGATCCATTAATAGGAAATTTCCTTAACAAACTGATTTCACAAAGCTATGATGGAGCCGCGGTAATGAGCGGACATTATGCTGGAGTACAGGCAAAAATTAAACAAAGATATCCATTTGCTCACTATGTGCATTGCTATGCGCATCAGTTAAACCTGATTATGTCCCAAGCTGCTTCCGCAAATGCTCAAGTTCGGGTGTTCTTTGGGGATTTCAAAGATATTCCGGGATTTTTTAATAATTCTCCTCAATGCGTAGAAGTACTGAACAGAATTGTGGGGAAAGAAATTCCCCAATGAGCAACAACTCGTTGAGACAGACAGACAGACAGAGTTGTCTGTTATTCATGCACGGATGATTGGCGAGATTTACATGGAACTCAGTCTCTTTTGAAATTTTTGCTACAAGATAGTTTGGAGGAAATACTAAAAGAAATAAAAAAGCTATTAGAAATTATTGTTACAACTCCTATGTCAACATCAGAGGCTGAGCGAAATTTCTCAACATTGAAAAGAATCAAGACCTTTCTTCGAAATACTATGACCCAGGATCGCCTTACAGCGTTGTCGATGCTGTCCATTGAAAAGGAATTTATTTCGACCATTGAAAATTTCAACGGGAAGGTGATCGACAAATTTGCTGCAAAGAAGGAGCGCAGGATCGAACTGACATATAAAAAATAGGTAAGTTCGGATTTGCAGAACACCTGTTTTATTTTGCCACGAGCCGCCACTGGTATCAAGAATCACTTCCCACGCAACGCTGTTATCAGTTCATAGAGAATTATGTTCGTCACAACTTAGCCATTCTGAGAAATAGTTACAAGCATATATAACGAAAAATTAAATAACCCTCCCCCTCCCTCTGAGAGACATTCCTGCGGGTGCACATGATAGTTGCTATGACTAATAGCACGAAGATGGCGATATTGACTTTTGCAGCATACAGTCCAAAAAAGCAAGGAAGGGACTGCGACAATTTTTGTTTGGCCTTTTTCTCCGTCGCCAATAGGCCGATTTTCAAAAACTATAACGCGTTTTCGTCCTTGACATAGTAGTAACCTACATAGTGAAAACTTTTCAACTTATAGACGGGCCATTAATTAGCGGGCAGACAGATAAACCTAAGGACATGAGTGATATGGTTTTTCGTGATGTGCATGTCATACAACATTAAAAAACATAACATCTCATTTTCGAATTTTTTTAATAATTACATCAGGACATCAACATTCAAAAGTTTAAAAATTTTCAATACACAATAATAAATACATACAGAACGTCTCGAGTTCTTTTAATGTAGTTTCAGATAACACATCTTCGAGTTTGATAGTCTGCCATGGTACAGGTAGCATAGGAAAACTTCTGTTTCCATGGATAACTTAAAATTTCAGGAGTTTGAAGTTGATAGTGGTTTTTTCTTTTCTCAATTCTTCACACAAATGGCCTACTGTGCGACCATCTTACTCATCATTTACGTCGGCCTGTCTGTGTCTAGCCTCAGCTTCTTGACCCCGTGATAACTTACCGGTGGAATTTTGACAAAACTTTTACATAGGGTTACTACTATGCCAGGGACGAAAAAACTTTGTAGTTTTTGAAAATCGGTCTAGTGGCAGCAGACCTTGTTCACGCAAGTTCCAGAACATACTTTATTTGAACTCAAAAGTCATACAAATTCAAACCCTTTGGCACGTGCGCATACAAGTCAAACATGCGCACAAGAAGAAGATTAAGAGACGTCAATATCGTAAAGATCGGAAAAGGCAACGGTCGTCTTCAAATCCTCGACAAAAGAATCCTAGTTAAACCGGGTACAATATATCCGCTAAGTGTGGTGAACCTAAGTAGAAGCTGTGAAGACAGAGGAGCTCCTCCAGACCAGATGACAGGAACACCCAGGTACGTGCCTACATTGTCTTTGTATGGCTCGGGTGTCGATTATCTTATTACCTTAATTATATCTGAACGCGCTTACAGTCCCGCGGCTCTCCACAATTTAGAATCATCTTTTGGCCAAAGATGAAAAAAATAAACATCGCTCAAACTTCATTTTCTGAAGTTTTAGAGGATTCTGATCATTTTCAGCACAATTTTCGTAGAGGTTAAAACATGGGGGTTGGGCGTTCCAGAGAGTGGAGAAGGGTATATCTCAATTACTTGACGTTGGAGTACATATACGACCCCAACTCCAGTAATTCTACGCACTTATTAGGCATATCAAAGATATCCCCGTACCCGTAAAACTTATATTTCTAAGTAACAGTTGCGTGTCGAAACGTGCGACGTCTAGTCGTTTGTTATTTGAGCAGTGCGCAGGACCTTGGCTCTTGTCTGACAGAATGAATGTGCGACGTGGTCCCCCGATGGACTAGCGTCTTACGTCTTACGGAATTGCAATGATCATATGCGCCTGCAGGAATTTTTTCAGGGGGACGAGGAAGGTATTTTAATTTTTTGTTACACATGTTCGTGGCCAACTTTTTTCTCAGAAGGCCTAACTTGTGTCAAACTTATTCCTTTAAAAACTGATGGCAGCATTGCGTGGGAAGTTCAGAGTCAACCTACTCTACGCCATTTTTTGTTAGTATTATCAGAGAGGTTTTGATAAGGTTCCACCCTTGCCCATATTGAGATGAATGATATTTGCGAACTTTGAAGTATTGCCCCACAAAATCTAGTCAGTCTTGCTAACTTTTGCAAACCATCAAGAAACAGAACCTTATGGTGGTCGGAGTCGATTACTCATCTTTTGTCATTCTAAGGCCCAGTTTGTTAGTCGCAGGTTAACTTATAGCTATCTATGAAAACCGTTTTTCAATATCCAATATCATGTTTATAGTAAAAGGCTAGTCAACTTTAAGCGGAAGACCATATATGAGTTAACTAGTTAAATAGCAATAGCTTACGTCTGTTGACACAGACTTTGGCGTTTATTCAAACACTCACAAATTCATATCAATTTATAGATAAATGTAAATTAAAGCTGATAACATGTTTATGGACGTGAATGCGTATAGTAGAGACGAAGATGCAAGAAGACCAAAATTAATACGTCATCGGCCGAATCACTTTGACGAATTCCACGACCTACATTTCCTTGCAAGATTTTGTCTTACAAAAAGGTCTGTAGAGACCGAACTTTTCTCTTTCCAGGAAAATGTGCCACATTTTTGCCTTCTAAAGGGCGGGCCACCAGTTGTTTTTTTTAAGTTGGTACTATTTTGATAGTTGATAACACTTCCATGCTCAACACATTGACAGATATATTGTGTCAAACTTCCGCTGTGAGCAATGGATCGTTTTAATATTGAACAAAGGTGAGAAATATTGAAAAACTATTTTCAAAGTGAGAGCTGTGTTGCAGAAACTTGGCGAAAATTGAGAAGACTATTTGGTTGGAATGAAGCTCCGTCCGCGACTGGTATACAAGTATTCTTGAAGGTTCGTGAAACTGGCCTGCTCGTGGATAATCGAAGGTATGAGGGTGTTAGACCCGTACGTACAGCCGAAAACATTGCTGCTGTTGCCCAGAGTGTATGTGAAAACGCAAGAATGTCAACTCGTCACAGAGCACAATAAGTAGGCATCAGTCGCACATCTGTGAGGAGAATATTGCATAATGACCTGGGATTATTTCCTTACAAGGTGCAACTTGTGCAAGAGTTGAAACAAAATGACGTTAGCAAGCAGAACTGTAGGATTTTAGTTCTGAAAATCCACATGGAATTATTGGCCCCTACTTTTTTCAAGGTGAAGATGGTGACAGCATGACGGTAAATGGGGAACGTCAATTTTGGTCATCTTTTTGGACGAAGCCCATTTCCATCTGGGACGCTACGTTAACAAGCAGAACTGTAGGATTTGGGGTTCTGAAAATCGACATATCGTCATAGAAAAACCAATGCATCCAAAAAGAGTAACTGTTTGGTGAGGCTTTTGGTGTGATGGAATTATTGGCCCCTACTTTTTTCAAGATGAAGATGGTGACAGCATGACGGTAAATGGGGAACGCTATAGAAACATGTTGAGGAGTTTTTTGTGTCCACTATTAGACGACATGCACATGCACAGTCTCTGGTTCCAGCAGGATAGCGTAACATCCCAAACCAGCCGTGAAACAATCGATCTTTTACACACTAAGTTCGGTCATCGCGTTATCAGCCGTTTTGGAGACGTTCATTGCCAGCCCGCAGCTATGGTTTGACATGGATTACTTCCTATGCGGTACTGTTAAGGACCGTTGTTACACTAACGATCCTCAAACAATTGATGTTCTTAAGGAAAATATCCGTAGAGCTATTGATGAAATAGACCCACAAACTATTTAAAATGTGCTCCAAAATTGGGTTAAAAGGATGGATTACTACCAGACCAGCCACGGTAGCCATTTAACTGAAATTGTTATCAGCCATTTTGGACACGTTCATTGGCCAGCCTGCAGCTATGGTTTGACATGGATTACTTCCTATGCGGTACTGTTAAGGACCGTTGTTACACTAACGATCCTCCAACAATTGATGTTCTTAAGGAAAATATCCGTAGAGCTATTGATGAAAAAGACCCACAAACTATTTAAAATGTGCTCCAAAATTGGGTTAAAAGGATGGATTACTACCAGGCCAGCCACGGTAGCCATTTAACTGAAATTGTTTTCAGCCCTTTTGGAGACGTTCATTGGCCAGCCTGCAGCTATGGTTTGACATGGATTACTTCCTTTTCGGTACTGTTAAGGACCGTTGTCACACTAACGATCCTCAAACAATTGATGTTCTTAAGGAAAATATCCGTAGAGCTATTGATGAAATAGACCCACAAACTATTTAAAATGTGCTCCAAAATTGGGTTAAAAGGATGGATTACTACCAGGCGAGCCACGGTAGCCATTTAACTGAAATTGTTATCAGCCATTTTGGAGACGTTCATTGGCCAGCCTGCAGCTATGGTTTGACATGGATTACTTCCTATGCGGTACTGTTAAGGACCGTTGTTACACTAACGATCCTCAAACAATGGATGTTCTTGAGGAAAATATCCGTAGAGCTATTGATGAAATAGACCCACAAACTATTTAAAATGTGCTCCAAAATTGGGTTAAAAGGATGGATTACTACCAGGCCAGCCACGGTAGCCATTTAACTGAAATTATTTTTCATAAATAATAATCGGAAGGTGTATTCTTTTGAATAAAGTATCGAGTGTTACATATTATTGAAGAGTGTAGTTTTAATACCAATTTAAAAAAGAAACCAACTGATGGCCCACCCATTAAGTGTTATTATGTTTTTGTTTTTACTGACCGATGATACTAACATCATTTGCTCATCTTTTGAGAAATTTTCAGTCATTTAATGAAGTTCTCTTTCTCCATGCTAGATTTGATAAACTCTAGCAACGGGCATGGTCCTTTTTTTCTCCGCAGCTTTTATTTTTAGGTCGTAGATTATAGGAGGAATGCAAAAAGGTGGCAAACACGATATTCAACAGATATTTACAAACAAGCTTAAGTAATAAATTGTTTTTATCATAGTTTTTGACTCACGTAAGGTTGATTAGACATTGCATTTGCCACTTTTTTATCACCATTTCTATAATCCCGTTTATATTGTCTACTTCTAACCATTTGTTCAAGCAATGTTCGAAAAACCTTACCTTGCTTGACGAAGGTTTTATTCAAATTTCATAAATGTTAATTCAAAAAAGACATGATGTCATGTATGACACGTATGACGGGCATGACACAAGACACAGACGCCGAGCGCACCAAATGCACAGAACACGATATCTAAGAACCGCAGATGCATGGTTGGTTCCAAAAAGACACGTGCCGTAGCAAAACAACTGAACAAAAAACCTGTTCAAAGAATGCATGCAAAATTCTAAAACTCACCCGACGACCCGCTACCTTGCCGCTCATCAGCCCCCGGCGTTTGCGTGTCCACCGACCGCCAACCTTCGCCATGAAACATCTCCGCCAGCGGAGCCCTTCTGCCCTCCGAGCATCGTCCGCTGCTGTGCCCTCCACCGCTAGGAGGCCTCACTAGGGTGCTGCCCGATTCGTCGCGCAGTACAATTCGCTCGATCTCCTGGTTCAGACCCTCCACGCTGCTGCGGATCGAGGAGCGCGGGAGGGGTTTCAAGGTCACTGGGAGCGATTTGGATACTGGCGATAGAACATACCCTGAAACACCAATAGATAAATTTTGTTAAAAAAAAAAATTTAGCCTGAAATGCATGAACAAATTGGTCTGATGGCCGTTTGTACGGGCTTTCTTCAATAGCAACCATCTATATTTTTAGTGATTTCTACTTTTGAACTAATAAGCTCTGGCATCAAGTGAACCCTACTTTTGTACTGTCATATCATCGTGGCAGAATTCCTAATATTTGATGGGTGTGAAATATTTATTGATCGTAGATTTGTTTTTTATTATGAGTTCAGCCCAAAAAAGAGTCCTCAATTTTTCCCTACGAGAAAAATCTTTATTCCTGAACATTATATCCGAACATAAACATATAATCAAAAAGAAAATAGGGGTGTTTAAGTAAATATTACAACATTAAAACATTACTAGTCGCTGATGAAAAATTATCAGTGCCAATTCCACATATAATGAGGTTAATTTCTTCTAAAAGTTTCATGATATTTCCTGACAAACCTCTTCAGAACTTGACTGATAATCAAAACAAATCTATTTGCCTGTATTTTCAGGTTATAGGCAACTTGAGCAAAACAAATCTTCAGTTTATATTTTTGACATTTGAGCTTCACTTGCAAGTTACAAATAATATCAGTGCAACAGAACGTTTGGATAAGGTCACCTTAGATTAAGCTGCAGTTAAGGTGGTACCAACAGCCATGAAAGCCCACCACACAAAACCTCAGTGGATCTGTTAGAGGACCCGACTCCCATCAAAGAAATGACGCGGCTGGCGGGTTGTGGCTCCCAGGGGTCAGATGGTGGGTCAATGTGAGACCTCCCAAAGACGGCTACGTTGCTCAAATGTTAGAAGCACTTTTTTGGGGGGGCTAACAATATCAAAGCATGGTTGGCTGACTGACCCCCTCTCCTTTTCACATTGCCCACCATGTTTCAGTCCCCCAGATCTGGAATCGTCCCCACAGGTTAAATGGGAAAAAATTTATCATCATTTATGCCACTATACCTGGGAGCGGGAATCTAACAGATCTTCTAGGGTTTAGTGTCATGGGATCTTCGTTCTCGCCGCGTATCTCGCCACGATGCTGACCATAGTTAATAAGATCGCCACTCGACTCAATTTAAAGTTGTATGTTACACTGACAAGGAACATGATATATCCGGGCGTTTCCTCTGTAAACTGGTCAACTTCTTTGGAAAAACTGTCTTGCCCACTTTTTTGCTTAAATGTTTGAAACATCTTAGGAGATGTATACTTTCAAGCTCAATGACAAACCACGGGGAACCCAAAAATAGGTCATAATTTAGGAAATATTAAGCATTTTCTAAATTATTGACACAGGGGACTGTCAGTTATGGCAGGGGACTGTGTACTAAAATTAAAAATACCAATATATTAGCAAAATTAAATATTTTATTTTCTCTAATCTTGGATATTAGCAATTATAGTAATTCTTCGGTAAACAAAAAAAAATCAATACTTTTATAATACTCTTGTTACAGCTGCATAACTATGTAAGCTTAAGGTAACATAATCAGTCTTTTACAGTCAGTCATTAGTTTAAAAAAAACTTAAGGTTTTTGAAAAGCATTAATAGGTAAATGGTATAAAATAGTCTATTTTTCCCTTTGAAAGTATGTTTGGATTAGGTAATTTCATCATCAATCACTTGATCCATTGTAATATCTGCTATAACGTCCGGATCCATTCTAAATGTTTGACCTTTATTATCGTAAAGCTTTAAAAATGTAACTCGAATTTCCCGATCTTCATCGATTTTGTTTATTACGCTTACATATCTATATTGCATATTTTTTGAGACTAATTCGACTAGGATGTAATCTCCATTGATGAGTGCTTTAGCTGCGGAAGAGCTGGGTCCGACTTCAGGTTCTGAGTCAGTGAATTCTTCAGCAACTGTTAGTTTAACTTTATTTTCATAGTTTAATTTTCTGATGTTAAAGTGAAGGCAACCATCTTTGTTACAAAAGCAGCTTAGATGTTTCATCACTGACTCTGATTTTAAGTCCAAAGGGTTATAGAATTTTCCGACGACGCGTCCTCCGAGTAGTTTTGCTTTTTTTTATTCTTCTGTAATTAATCACTTTTGTGTTTTCCATACGCCATAATTTGTATTTTTACACTAGTTTTCTGAATACTACTTTGGTCAAAAGCGTTTTTTCTTTCAATGTTTCTATGTTTGAGAAGTTTTCTTGTAATTGTTCTTTTAACACCTTACCAAACAATGCCTTCTTGAATAGATCTTTCTTAGTTTCTGGACTATCTGCTAGTTAGTATCTGTACACATTTTTCTTTCCTTTTTCATCAGTCTCTCTCTTTTTTTTTTGGCATTAGAACTAGGTGTTCATGCAGCCAGTCACTAAGCATTATATGAATGATGGATCATCGGTTTGATTTTGGATTCATGTTTTTCCAAACTGGACGTCTACTGTTATAGTGGGATGATGCTAGGGATCTTCACAGAGGACACTTCTTCACGCCTCAGGGGTCGGTCAGGGCGACTTCTTACACGTGCACAGGTAGACCACGGTAAGAGGAGGGATATAACAAATAGGGAGGAAACAAGGGTATGTCAGGTGATTATAGGTTTACATTGATTGAATGGATAAATTCAGCCAGGCTGTCGTAGATCTCCTTTCTATTTAGGGATAATAAATGTATGAGGTTAAAAGGAGTCAGTACATTTAAGTCTATTACTCTGTTTATTAGTCGCAGAGATTGATTCCTATTGTTCTGACAACCGAAGAATAGGTGGTCGAGATTTCCAATTTCATTACATCTTGTGCATAGGTCAGTGTCCAGTACGCCAATCCGATTTAGATGCTCTGGGTAACATGCGTGTCCAAATCTGATCCTTATCAGTGTCGTTAAGGTTTTTCTGTTGTATTTGTATTTACTAAACCAGGTGTATCTAAGGATTTCGGGTTGTATTAATGCATATCTATTTATTCTTGAGTTTTTATATTTCTCCCATATTGTTTCCCAATCAGTTCTCCTTTGTTTTTTTTTGCAAATGAATATATTCATCTATGGGAAGAAGGTGGTCCAATATTTCTCCAGAAGTAATGCTTTCCCTAGCCAATCTATCAACCCTCTCATTGAGCTTAATTCCGACATGGGCTTTTACCCATACCAACTTTATTTTGTAGTTTTTGGCATTTAGTTTATGAAGGAAGTGCTTTATTTTCAAGATGTATGGGTTAATATAAGGGTTATTTATGTCGACTGGCTTAGCTATACTTTTCAAGACTGACAGGCTGTCTGATATTATAATCCCTTTGATAATTACCTTGGAATCTAAGTATTCCAAGGCTTTGAGAATAGCAATGGCTTCAGCTGTGAATATAGATGTCAGACTGTTTAATTTGAGTTTTGATGAATGTCCACTGGGTTGTGCAATAAAGGCACAACCTGTTCCTTTGCTGTCCTTAGAGGCGTCAGTATAGATTTTAACGTATTCTAAATAAGGATTCAACAGTTCTCTAAGACAGTTTTCTTCGGTAGAGGGGATGTAGTTTGGTAAAATTAAGTTGTGTTTCTCAAGGGAAATGAAAAATTCTTGAGAATTCCGGGATGATTGGTATTTAGATGAATTATCTATCTCTATTCTGGAATTCCTAAATGCTTCACAAAGGGGGGGTGATTGTTTTTTCTGCCAATATTTATTAAACACGTTTTCTATATTCCAATAATTTTCTTTTTAGTAATTTAATCTCTTCATCTTTCTTCTTTTTTATTTGATATCTAAGTTTCTTCTCCCTATTAATTCGTTTTTTGAACATATCAACATCTTGAGGTGTTGTTGGTCGGGATGAGTGCGATGTTTCCGAATCTGGTGTATTTTCTCGCAGATAAGTGTAAGTTATATTTGTCAACGCTTTCTTCTTATTTCGATAAGCAGAACAATTCTCTCTCCATTTCTTTTTAGCCTCCCGGTGTTCTCGTGGCGTCATACCTTTAATAAGCTTCCTAGTCCCCTTGTCTTTTTCCTTTTTAAGGTATTTCAGGTGTCCCTTTTCTCTTAGCTCTTCCCTTCTCTGCGAGTCGTTCTTGAGGCGCTCGTACTTTTTCCATTCAGCATCCCTTTTCTTTTGTAAAATTTCCTCCTTGGTCTGTGTTTTCTTCCTTGGTGCCATTTTGTAGTAATATCTTGTGCCTATAACAATGGTGCATACACATTAGGACAGTCCTCTGGAAGTAAGAACAATCCCCTGTCCTGTTTAAATGCAGGGGACTGTTGCCACGGGACTGTTCAGTTAGATTAGATTGATAAGTAGCACAATACAGTATCCATTTGTTTTATTTTGATGCATACAATTGAAAATTATCTATTTGAATAAAGTACATTATGTGAAATATGACTTAAAAACACAGAAAGGAATTTAAATATTTCTTACCAGAGGACTGTAGGCTTTTAGGTTCTGACGCGGGTAACTCGGAGCAACACGTATGCAGCACTGAAGAAGATGGCCTCAGGGCCGCTCTGGTAGCAACCGCGTCAACGTCACTCTGTTCGCGTTTCGTTGAACGCAATAAAACGATATTTTTGCGTTCTAGGCTTTATGCCACGTCATTTGAAATATACACAGGGGACTGATCGCTATATGGTGTGACCAACTTTTTTTAATAGATAAATGAAAAAATAAGCACTGACTGTATTATGTTTCAATTAATACTTGAATTAGTCGATTTCTAAACTTATTTGTTTCAATACCTGAATCAGAAGCCATTGCAACGCTTTGGTGACATACCAGAGGACTGTTTTTTGAGCATTACAACAATGTTTTTAGAATATTAACAGTAGTTTATACAGATAATTCATACTAAGGACAGGTGGACTAGATCATTATGTTTCGAAAATAGTAATGAAACAAATAATAATCTCTTCTATTTTACATTATTATGGTAGGAGACAACGAATTGACCACTTTACAGAGAAACGCCCATCCACATCAGTTCATCAAAATTCGACTATGAAAGACATAATGGTTCCATGGTAATGTTCTAGAGTGGAGAACTGGCCTGATCCAGTATGTAGAAATCCACTGACACGGCGCATGTGCCAATACACATTGATAATATGAAAATGAAAAATTTTGAATGCATGAAAGTTTAAAAAAAATATGTCCATGATACCACAAGATACAACAATTACTATTTTTCCAGTGGCATTCGTGAGGCCTTGCACCTAATTGTTTTAAAGAAAAATATGGTATGCCACTGTTTTTCCTCATAACACAACTTATTTTATAATTCGATTCCGACTCATGGTTTTCGCGTAAAAAAATAAAAATTAATGTTCCTATTATGATGTCTTTCACCTTATAACAATTTCCATATTAAAGCTATGAGAAATGTTTTTTATCTTTTACTCGAAAAAAAAATGGTGGGAAGATGAACTTTGCTCAAAAGTGAATGAGGATTACAAAAAAATGTATTAAATAAACAGTGGTATACCAAATTTTTTTATTTCACACTAGCTCAACACTATCTCAAAATCTAAGAACAAATATTTCATATTTTACCTTATCATGAAGTATATGTTTGTGTGAGCTTTAAGAATGGTGGACATTTTGATACTTACATGGGTATGTTTGTGAACTGGAACTAAGTGTATTTTCACTGGGAGAACTCCTCCGTGCACTATCTTTGGTACCCTTAATTGTCTGCCTCGAGTCTAGTTTATCTACAGTATCTTCTAGTTCTGATATACTGTGTATCTTCCTTAAATCTACCCAATCTGCATCGTCAGTCTAAAAATTTTAATACCTTTTGGAGATAAACTTTTCAATATCATTTAGTTGTTTAAAAAAAAACATATACATAAGATGTCAGATACCACATCTAGTGATTTTCAATTATTTGACTATGAAGTATGAGGTCTTTTAATCTGAATAACATAGTCTATCCAGTTCAGTCAGTCATATATTTATTACTCCATTAATACCAAAATTACCTGTGTAGCTTTGTCTATTTGCAACATGCCAATGTTCCAATAAAAAATATCTCGTGGCCATTGTCCTTTTAAATAAATTGTATCTAATGATGCAGTCCGTCTGATCACTTTACATTCCCCACCATTACTATCATAAGGTTTCTGTTTACCTGCAGAAAACATTTGTATAATGGGAGGTAATCTGGAAAGTTTGATGTAGATGCCACTAGTTAGGTTTTACCTTTAACCCAACTAGTAGCTGTTCAGCTGTTCACAGCAAAGGACATGAAAATGAGATAAGGGTTATTGAATGTGTCTTTTTTCCATCGCAAAATCGGATATTGTTGCCATTAAAACAAAGTACTCTATGATACTTAAAAAGCTTCTTCTGAGGCTAAAACGTTGTCCTATACAACTTATTTTTGTATTCTATATTGAAGCTTAGTCAGCCAAGATTACCACACTTAAGCTTCATAAGAAAGTTAAAAAGGTCTAGGCTAGGCTACAATGAGGTTTCAGTTTAAACAGTTAAGTGACTACTCCATGGACTAATGAAAAAACATGGAGTACTGGACACACAAGCCTATTGAGAAGACAAAGAGAGTCTACATTTACTAGTTGTTAATTGGTAAACATTTTAGGAATTTGTGGAAATGGGCACATGTGCTGGGACTTCACAGATTGCATCTGTAGTTCATTAATTTACACATTTGTATGTTGTGAGTAAATACCATGCAGAGCACTGTAATACTTGTCAAAACTGGGTACTTGGTAAAATATGCAGAATATGCCAAGTATCAGGTACAAGCCAAGTACCAGTGCATCCCTAATGCTTGTTGTGGCTGTAATTGACCAAATAAAGAGGGGCTTTAGACCCAGAATTCTGGTCTTAACAGCCCATTATTTATTCAATAGAAATTTTACCCTTGAATTGTCAATGACATTTCACCCAGGCAACAGTTAAATTGCTGCTAGTGGAGATACTCACAAGTGCTAATATCAATATAATAGGTATTGTTCTCATGTGAGTTTGCAACTTTTCAGAGTATTGCCTACCTACTACCCATGCAGATCCTAAGTCCCAAATCATTTATTCTCCTCAAAATTCACAATAGGAGGACTTATTATCTTATTAGACCATAAAACTCATCAAAAATAATGGGTATTGCATTTTGGAGTGCTAAATGACAAAGCCCAGTACTGAACTTATTTAATTCATGTTGAACATATGTGACCTACTATTAGTTAAGGAAAAATGATAGATCACTAAGATAATCACATGCTCAGATCACTTCCTTTACTGTAATGATATCACAAAAAGCATGGAAAATACGATTATACTATGGTCATTGTAGATACTTTCTTAAAACTGGGATCTATTTTGATTTCCTCAAGCAAGAGTTGAGGCAAATAGTGATGTGTATCTCCCTTTACATAATATTAAAACTCAGCGAAAACCACAAATAAATGAAATAATTTAATAAAATGAAACTGCATTTAGAAGAAAACTTCTTTGTTCCTCAGTATTCTGACCAACAGAACGGTTTCGTTTAATGAAGCATATTGAATACTAGAGCAGTAGAAAAGGACCTTTAAAATCTGATGACCCAGGGCTTCTCTGTCCAGAAGGTTCATCACCAAAAGCTCTGTTTTTCCATGAGATCGTCGGAGAGACCGCAGTACTCCTACTAGACTTGATACTATTGTTCTGTTTGACGACAGAAGACATTGGGAGCGTTGCTTTAAGCGGCCTTGGCTTAGCCGACGTCGGGGACCCTTTGGCTAGTTTGGATGGAGTACCCTGCGACATTCTTACAATAATAGTCTGCTCCCTTGTTCACTAATCACATTTCCATGGCTATCCTGCGATCCCGGCACTATTTGAACGTTTTCGAGTTGAATTTTACAGCCGCGTGGCATTTCCAGTAACTTTCATCGCGGATCGCGCGAATGTGTACGCTTCAAAAGAGAAAAATGCGAAAAGCAACTCAAAAAGCTGAAAATGTAATGTTTATTGACATTAAATAATCCTGACAGAACAGCATTGACACTTGCTTTGACAGACGTTTGGCGAAGGAGCGGGAAATGTATACAACTACGTCAGCACATATGTGTAAGATGCGCTGTATAACCTAAGTAATTTCAGATTTATGGAGATTTTATTATGTTTTTTTTACGAGATTATGTAGAATATATAGAAACTATTAAATTTCTGCGGTTATGCACAGATAACAAAGCATGGCACACTAAATTTACCCTATAAGGGACGCCGTTTGTAATTTATATGTTCATGTTACAATAAAATGATACATTTTGTTCATTGTCTTGGATTTTTAGAAAATATTCAATATGATCCTATAGAATAATAAGCTTTCGGTTTGCTCAGCAATCCGTGAGTAACTGATAAAAATAATTATCTGATATCTGACTTATTCATGTCTCCACTTATACAAAGCATAGGCGTAGGTGACGACCTTGCAGTTGGACGTTTGAAGAGTTTCACACTTCCAATGTCAGAAGGATTCAAGAAAATAACCACAATCTACCTGACTCAAATGTATTTGGACAGCGGTTCAATTGCAGACAGAAACAGATGAAAGAAAGAAACGCTTGAACAATATTTCACGAGTATCCATCACGTTTTGACGTTTACTGAGTTGAACAGTTGAACAGCAAGTGACATCTTTGTAATGGTCTGTATAACGTTGGTAATAATGAATCGGGTGCAGATTTGGTAAAAACTGGGCTTCGTTCGTAAATTGTTTGACGTACATGTTCCATGCGTTCGGAATTAGAACAAAGAACAAAGTAATCTTTCTGGAACGTCAAGAGTGCACTGCTCTTCTCGAGTTCAAAACCTTGGGAATAAGAATGTTGTCACCTGTCATTTTCATGGTTCATTGTTTGTTTACTTTATTAATTTGGTTATCAAAAAGTGCTCAACATTGGCAGAATATAGATTTTTCACGATGAGTGAGCTGCCACACATCTATAGCGTTTCTTGTAATAAATAAAATGGCCCCAGAAAACGTGGTTGGAAGTTAGGCGGCCGTCATTGAGTGTCATTATATGACTATAATAATTTTGGCGTTCTAAAAATAAAATTACACAGTATTCCAGAGTAAAATTTCACCTGTCAATCTACATTTCATTACTGTGTCCGGTATTAGATTACCAAGTGATTTACAAATGCACCCCTGCTTGTAGCGTTTTTTTAACAAATGAACTTTTCTAAATGAAAGAGATATTAGCAAGAACAAAATGAATCTCTATCGTACAGAGAACCACAACAAAAATAGGTTCTGCTTACAGTATATTCAGATAAGAGATAGACCGGACATAAACAAGACCACGTGATCATCGAACGCTGTAACATTCGGCAGGGACGTATTAAGAGTCACGCAGTACATATTTTAGATAGTAGATGCTGCTTTGCGTAACTTTGTAGTAAATTAGCCCAATTCGATGTGTATACGATTGGTGATGGATATAGGATCATGTGGGGGTGGGGTAAGAAATATATAATGATGTAAATATACATAAGGGTTTCAAAATTTTCGCTTCGATTTCCAGCTTCGGATGCCGCCTGATGTTTGGTGAAATACAGTCGAATATAATCTCAAAATGGCGTTTAAATTAGCCTAAATTAAAAATAATCGTATATCTCTTAAAATTGCTTTTAGAATATTGATTAGTATATTTTTTGATTTCTAGGTAAATATGTAACCAAATTAAAACGTTCAAAATGTAAAAAAATGTGCATGGTTGAACATTGTCAGAAAGTAGATTCTTGAATAGGTTTTGCCAAAATGGGTTCAAAAATGTCAATAATTAATTAAAAAATACAGTAGCTTTATAATTACTTATAACTTACCGAATTTGATGAACGACATCTTTTATTGGAAAGATGAGCTTGATGAGCTTTCATCATCGCTACTGCCTGAAGCACCAACGTCAATAATGAATGGCTCGACTTGTTCCTCTAAAATATTGTCCAGTTCCCACATTCTCTTTTCAACTTTGTCTTTCACGTGCTTAATACAGTTTTTCCATTTTTGCGCTGTTATTAATTCTAGTGCTTCTTTGAAAAGTCCTTTGAGGTCACAAAATTTAAAAGTTGTATTGTGCTTAGCTATATAATTTTTAACCTCTGTCCATATGAGCTCAATGGGATTGAGCTCGCAATGGTATGGAGGTAAACGGAGCACAGTTTTATTTTGACTTGCTGCCATTTCGTCAATGGCGTATTTTTGATATTCCGCCTTGTGATCCTTGACAATTCTTAATAATTGTACTTTCAGCATTGCTTCTTCAAAGTTGATATTTTTCGAGTGGAGCCAATTTTGAACATGAACTTTCCTTGAAGCCGTTGTTGGGACCTTCTCCATTCTTCGAGAATGATAAGGCGCATTATCCAACACAATTACTGCGTTTTCCTCTAAGTTCGGTAAAATTTTTGAAAACCACTGTTCAAACGATTCGCCATTCATTTCCTCGTGGTAATCTCCAGTTTTCTTAGACTCAAAGCACCACAGACCGTCAACAACAAATCCATCTTCACTGCCAATATGACAGATAATGAGCCTTTTCCCTTTACCTGGAAATCGAAGTACTAACTGGTGTAGATTTATTTCAATAAGCGAACCTTTTTCAAATGTTTTCATCACATTCAGCGAAAAAACATTGAGACATGAGTATCAGATTGCTATAATTGGGATTATTTAGTCATATTGAAAGAAAGAATATTGAACGTCGTATGATTACTCAACGCTTCACAATTTAATTTAGAGTTATAAACCTTTAAAAAATGAATGATCAGGAACCTGAAATACGCGCAAATATTAATATTAACAAATTATAACTTTATAAAGCTTAAAGTATGAATTAAAATGATTAGAAATATTAGGAACGGTACACAATATAAAACTTAGTAACTTTTTTTAAGTTTATAATATTCGACATATTTTAAGATTAGGTATATTAAAAAATTATTGAAATATCGATAACACATAAAAACATGGCTTAAAAAAGTTCTAACAAATGAAAATGACAATAAAACATCCACGCATTTTATCGAAGGTTATAAAAGTTTTGTTACTTGTAATATGTTTTATCTGCCCCCTGGAATTAATGTTTAGAACCTTGTTCCCAAGGTTTGAAAAACATCCGATTGTTGTCTATTACTCGTATTTACCTGCTGGATTTTTTAATCCGGTGGACAGTCCATCTAGAAATGCCCTTCTGGATGAAGTTACAGAATCATCAACCCATACTTTACTTGTAGTGTGTCCTGCGTTTACCCACGTTTCATCAAGGTAATAAATCTTCCTGTTTTGATTTCTATATTTCCCTATTTTTGTTAAATAATCCCTCCTCCATAGCACAATTTCTTCTCTATCCAGTAGTAAACTATTACGACCCCGTTTTTTCCATTTGAAATTTAAATGCTTCAGTAACGCATGGAAAGTTGATCGTTTGAAATTTGGCAACGTTGTATCTCCATTTACCTCCTGCAGTACTTTATCTATAGTAGGTATTTCATTCCTAAAGAAGAATTCATGCACTTTCCTCCTAATCGCATGCTTATCAGCTTCCTCCAATTATTTAACAATACTTTTGCGATGTTTACTGGTCATTGGCTCAGAAAAGGTGTCATTTTTTTTTGTATTGTCTTAACACATTAAACACTGATGCGTGACACACCCCAACTTTGTGAGAAACCTTCACAACAATTTCTTTGATGGTTGATGCCTCGTTCTCCTCGCGCTCGATCTTATATATATTCAAAATGACCTCTTTCATTTCTGCACTCATGTGTCTTTTTTTAGAGCGTTTCCTAGGTGGACTACAGGAGTTTACAACTTCATCGGCAGTATCTGTACTACTGGGCATTTTGCGCAAGCAGTTGATAACAATAACAATCAATAACAAGGTATAACAATAACAACGACAAACTCAACAACTTAATAAGATAACAAACGAAAACGTCCAAAGAAATATCAAATTGCAATGATGCACACGACATACGTAACACGTCTGAACCTGAATGTGACTCTGCCTTGATACGACTGCTCTGCCGCTCGGCATAGGCATTTAATTGCGAATTGACCAATAAGGGCTCCTGTTTTACGTCGAGACGGCGGCGTTAGCGTGAAAATCACCCGAACCTTTTGTTTACATCCGGTCTATCTCTTATCTGAATATACTGTACATGGCGTTGACGAATCCGTCAGAATTATGTCATTTGTCGATATGGGGAATTTTGAAATAATAGTAGATAATTAGCTGTTATCCCACCGTAATGGATACTCGTGAAAAAGAGTTCACTTAACTTGTATCATATGCATCGAATGGGTGTAGCATATTTATTGCATAATAACGTGTATTCAAATGTCATTCACTCCCCTAAAAAATAAACACCAGCGTGCGTCGATCAAATCCGTACGTTTCTATTGGCCGGCAGGCAAAAAATTCATGGGAAAGACTGTGACAAGCTTATAAAAGTGTCGGAGTAAATCCGCTGCTACATGCATGCATGCACCGACACGTGTTGAAGTTTGTGAATGGATCCATTCTCAGCAAAACACTATGTTCCTCGGTTCTTGGTTCATCAAAAAGTTAATTTCGCCATACTGGCGAGGAAGCATTGTAATCACAAAAAAAATTCGAAAACGAGATATTATTTTTTGTTAGTGTTATATGACATCACATCACGAAAAATCATAAGACTCACTTCCGTCGGTCTGCCTGTCGTTCCCTCCACTAAGGCCCGTATCGTCAGTTAGATTTCTAGATTACACTTGTCCCGTGTCAACGTCAGCGCTCTCCTATTGTGAAGATATGTTTTCTTTTTAAATTGTAGGAAATTTCAGGCTGATAAAACATGATCTAACTCATAAGCAAGCACAATTTGATGCAAATAGATGTTTGTGACATAACCTCAAAATAGAGCGCTGACACGGAGAAGTAAAAAACTATGACAATCAAGGAGGCCATGATGGCGCCCTACAATTGTAGGGACGACTGACGATACGGGCCTAAGCCTTCGACAGTGTAACTTGGAAAGTTCTGTTCGGATTTGGATGAAATTTTCAGACAAGGTTACTACTATTCCAAGGACGAAAAAGCTTTTTGAAAATCGGTTCAGTGGCGGCGCAGAAAAAGGCCAAAAACCAAACAAGTAAGAATCGGTCAAACTTCGTTTTTGACGCTTCAGAGGATCCTGGAAAAATTTGGGGGTGGGGAGGATATATCTCAATTTTTTATGTACATTCATACGCTCCCAATCTTGGTAATTCTACAAGCCTATTAGACACATTTCACACATCATAGCTTTCCCGGCACGGGTATCACGTATCTTGAAAAGTGACATTATGCCGATTTTTTGGCATTATGTAGGTTTTTCTACAAGATCTTAACTTAGCACTTAGTTGTACGTGTTGCCTAAACGTCATGAGGCTTGTTATCAATCTTTGGCTCTGTAAGTTGTATGTGTTGATCATAATTACATTGGGTTCTTGTTTCAAATACACTTAATTGAGATTCAAAGCTAGAAACTACTTTTTTCTTATCCATTCTGGAAATTACATACACAAATTTGCTGAATTTCAAAAATGAGAGAGATAAGAAATAATTATATTCACTGTACACTGTCGAATTACAAGTCACATACATGCTAACACTGTAATTACTCACAACGCGGGCGTGGTGATGATTTCCCGTAATTCTCCTCAGTTTTTCGTAATTTGTAACTTTGAACATAACCTCTCTTCAGAAAGCGCAACATAAAAATAACCCATCGGGCACAGCCAATAGATATACCTACTTCATTGGCAGCATATTCAGTAATGAATTACTCACACAGCAAATATCACTGATTTTATACACATGCAGACCAATATACACATAATCATCCAGATGCGATCTTGCTACTCAACCAACTTTCTTCTCAGAGATAACTACAGACAAGGACAAGGACCACTCGGTCTCACAAAACATATGCAACCAATAATGCGTGCAGTTTAGTTGAGTGATTTCTCCATAGATGGACGTTCACAACGATCCTAGTGAGCAAACGTGGAATGACTGTTTGCGTCCTAAAAACTACCTAGTTTGCAAGATGACACCTTACAGTTTTTTCTGACGTTTTATAGGTTTTTTACATATACCCGTGCGGACATTTGCCCTTGAAACAAACAGTATTTTAATTTTCAGCAGACGTATCGCGAACCTATCGTCCGCGTCTGGCGTGTCGTTTGGTAAGTGTTCTGGTATTAGTCACAAAATACAACACCCGGACCGGGTTCGGTATCGGGGAGAGGCGATGTTGCCAGATGCACTACTGCGGTGAGGCAGCGAAAGAATGTCTGTGGACTAAGTGTACGGGCCTCTTTGGCTGACTTTTCTTAGAGGGTCCAGCTTGTGCTAAAGATAATCCTTTATACACTGATGGCGGCATTGTATGAAAAGTACGGAGTCAACCTACTTGACGCCATTTTTTCAAGACGAAACTGCTGGACGACGGCGAGATTTTCGCAATTTTACTCCCGAGAATCACTATATCACTAATAGGGCCATGCTCAATTTCTATCAGCTATTTTACTACCTTATTTCAAGAATGCCATGTAAGATGCTACTGTGTACTCAAATCTCATTTACTTTGCCTCAAAACAAACATTGACGCGCGACGCTTGAATTCGAGCGCTACCGGTGGAAAACGATTCATAAATGCCCGAGCGACAAGCGAATAGAAGCGATGTTCAAGTGCGTAAGGTAAATGAGGTTTGAACAGACTATAGTATTATACGGTATATGTAACAAAGGAAAAAACTTCAATTCTATATAGGTGCCTTTATAAAACAAAATTCAAATGTTTGTTTTTAAAAAACTTTATTGGAAAAGTTCACATCACATATACAAAATACGAGTATTTAAAACTAATAGGTTGTAGTGGCAGGACGGTTGTAGTATGTTGGGTGGGGGGCAACACCTGAAAGGATTATAAGTATTAGAGAAATGCTCAGTGGCCCAATGACTTGTTTAAAAAACTAGGTATTTCGTTTTTCAGCGTTAAGTTGCAGTTCAGATCTATTGTTTTCGACATAATTTTGCTGTCATTTCAGCAAAAATTACACGAAACGGTAAAGTGTATTGCTGCTAGCAAGCGTAGATGTACCTTTACTTAATGCAAATTTACACTTCACCGTTTCAACAGGTATTCTTTTATTCAGATGACAGTGAAGTCAAAATTCTGCTAAAAACGTCTTACAACTGGAGTAAAACGTATTTGCGACAGGCGAGAGGAAAAATGTTTCTGCCATTTAAGCAGATTCCTCAACTATGCACGTTGTAGAGAAATAACATGAAATATAATTATATACAGGGTGTCCTCAAAGTTGGGGTTTCCAATGTCTTAAAAAAAACGAGATATCAATCAAACCTGAACCAAACCGAAGCCGGTCCTGTCCTATCCCCCGATCACGACCACAGCGCCAACGCCAGCGTACAGTTATACGACGTACGACTACGATGTAGATACAGATTTTACTACAGAGCTGTACTTGAAATTTCAATTCAACTGAACAGTGAGTACGTTTTCATTTATTTTTTTTACTTGTTCGATCACGTTTCACTACACATTAGCTTTGTTATATCAAGCGTAGTTATGTCTGAGAAGGCAAAGCCCAACTTTGCGGACATTCTGTATATTCTTGGAAAATAGCCAACGCGTTTAAAATGTGTTAAGTAATCAGGTTTTGGTATCACTTATCACCTTCTATCTAGATGACAACTGTAGATTTTGATTTTTATCAAACACCAATTGGCGTTATAGAAACTTAAAAATCAGGTAAACATATTACTCCATCGCGTTTATGTGTTCGTTGCGATTGAGTTGAAAACTTTCCACGATAGTCCGGGCAATATATCTTTGCCTCATCATAGAAAACATATTCTGGCCCCCTTTTAACGAATCTACATGTTGCCAGGGTCAAACAATTTAATTAAAAAATTCAAAAAAAAATGTTTTTGCTCTGATCAAAGTGCTTTTGGGTTTTTCGTGACATTCTGAACAAGAAACTGCTTTTCTTTGACAGTTGTTGTCATTTTCGATACCGAAAACTGTTATGAAAAAATGAAGATTTTAATGTTGCTAGTGTTCCTAAACATTCTTCAAATATCCATTAGCAAAATCCCAAAGCGTTTCAGGACGTATTTTCATTGTAAGTGTTTGTTTTGGACTTGCTAATCAGGGTATGTTCTGCTTGAGTGTAAATGGATCTTTGAAACATATTTACAACCATTGGTAACAATTTTTTTTCAAAAATGGAACATTACGCACTTTCTTAAATATTTGTATCGTTCATATCTGGTAAACTGTCAAGCTTAGGGAAACCTTCTAGAGCACCTTTTTTGTTCAGAATGCCCCACAAACACTTTGATCAGAGCGAAAAAAAATAATTTTCGGGAATTTGTTCCAAGATTTATTTAAAATATTTTTGAGGCAAAATTAGTCGTAGCAACAAGCAAATTCGTTAAAAGGTAAATTCGATTATGCAAAAAATCGAACGCTGCATTGCCAGCCTCAACACTTAATTTTATCATCTCGTAAGATGTGCATAACTATAAATTATTTTTGACCACCACACTCCTGAAGAAGGGAACAAATTTTTCCGGAACATTGGCAACTTTATAACAGAAAACTGTGTTCCTTTAGGCCCAAATCCAATTAATTATAATAAATTATCCACAATCTCAAAACGAGACTGATAGTTTCCTAGCAGTTGATTCAGTTGGAACGCCAAAGCAACCACCAAGCAACGCAACTCAAGTTGAAGTCGAGTTGCCGTCAAAATACTATAACATGTTGTTATTTTATATAAACACCGTGTAAAATATTATGCAACAATATAGAATAAAGAATTACACATTTATGCAGGGTGTAAACGTTATGGTAGTCATAATTGAAAAGGGTAATAAGGGGGTCAAAACAAGTCAAAAAGTTCATATGACTCATGGCCCAAAAGTCAATATTTTTGTCTAAATGGCTTTATAGTTTACAACTTTAAGTGCTTTATCACCACAATCTTACTAATTTTTATAATCTAATCTAAACGTTTTTAAATTGGGTAGTTAACAAATAAATGGCATTAAGTTTTTCTCAGTTAAGCCAACATTTGTAGTCAGTAAGTAAGTTTCATCAAATTGAATATTTAAAACGCACATGACAACAGCGCTTCGGTCATAATCACTCTTATCGAACCGGCAATCGATCGCAAACGGTAACAGTGGATAGTATGTTGTTTTGTTTTTGTTCGCGTACGTCGTCGCGTTGATTTACAATGTTCTCGAATAAAGAGTTCGAAGACATGTTGCTAATTTACGGTGAAGCTCGTCAGAATTCAAATCTTGCAGCTCAAATTTATCGCGACAGATTTCGCCAACGGGTACACCCAGGCTGAAGGACATTTGTGCAAGTGTACCAAAGACTTCGAGATACAGGAAGTGTTCAGCCCACTAATATTCGCACTCGTGAAAGACAGGTTACTGTAGAGCAGGAGGGACAAATTTTAAATATCGTGTAAATCAATGCAGATATCAGCACTCGGGAATTAGGCCGCCGCGTAGGACTATCGCATACCATAGTCCATAGAATCCTACGGAAAAAATTTGCTTTATCCCTACCATGTACATCGAGTTCAGGCCTTGTTACCAGAATATTATCCTCGCAGACTAACATTCTGTCAGTGGTTTTTGCACGAAAATATTGAAAATCCGGATTTTTTTAAAAACATTCTAGCGACGGACGAATGTACTTTTACGCGAGACGGGATATTAAATTTCCATAATACTCACACGTGTGCCCAAGAAAATCGTCATACCATTCGTGAAGGTCATTTACAACAACGTTTTAAAATAAATATTTGGGCGGGTATTCTTGACGATCAGGTAATTCGAGTTACCCCCAAAGTTGTCAGGAGAAGGATACCTTAGCTTTCTAGCCAATAACCTACCAGAACTTTTGGAACAGACCTTAGACAACATGGCATTACAACGGAGACAGAATTTGTGGTTTCTTCATGACGGGGCACCACCACACATTTTTAGAGGCGTCATTCAGTATATTTGAATGAACATTATCCAATCGCTGGATCGGTCGAAACGCTCCTGATCCTCGACGATCTCCTGACCTCAATCCGATGGATTTCTGATATTGGGGAGAACTTAAAGGGATGGCTTATGGGGCTGGTCCAATAACAACTGAAGCACAACTTCGCGAAAAAAATGTTTAATGCGGCTGAAATAATAAATGGACAACTTCGATGACCTAGAGTAAGAAGAAACTGAGCTCGTCGTAAACGAAGCTTGTGTGGAAAGTGGAGGACGACATTTTGAGCACCTTCTTTAAATACAAAAAAGAGCAGTGTGGGTCTTGAAAAGAAAAACAATGTATGCATCAAAATTGTGTTCCCTATTTATAAGTGGATTTTTTTAATACGTTCAATGAACTTTCACACACCAGGTGAAGCGCTGAGACAGTTAGTCCGTTTTTTTATTGTTTGCATTTTACGAGTACATTATCAAATAATGAAATAATATCTAAGAGCCAAAAATAACAAACTCCATCTTTATTTACACTGCGTTCCGTCGTAATTTGCGTCTGGCATTGCGGCGTTGTCAGATTTTATTTTACTTTAAAGTCGCTTTTCTCTAAAAAAATGCGGTTTTGACCCCCATGTTATATGTAACTTTTTGCTTCTTTTAACTCCCTCTATCACCCATTTAAATAATGACTATCATAACGTTTACACCCTCCGTTTTATATGGTTTTCTCTTACCCTCATATCCCGTCCTCTGGTAGTCCTGTGAGTAAGGTCCGTAGTGGTATGGTGCCTGGTATGGAACCCTTCCGACAGGATACATTCCTGGGTATCCATAGGTAGGTGCAGGCTGTACCCCTGAATATCCATAAGTTGGGTGCGCACCAGAGTATCCGGAAGCTGGATGAACACCTGAATATGCTGACTGGACACCAGAGTATCCGTAAGTGGGCCTTTCGTACCCGTAGACAGGTCTGTCGTATCCATATACAGGTCTGTTGTAGGCCTGGTCATATCCAGGCTGCTTGTACCCAAACATGGGGGTTTCGTAGGGGTTCTTGGAGGCGATTTTGTCGTTGACTAGGCTCATCTTGTAGTTGATCCAATCCCTGGAAAGTCAAATAATCTTAATCAAAAATCGATATAAAAAACGGGAATTTGTTCAAAAACGATGCTGCAAGTAGGTACACGCATTATCTTTGTTAGAACCACATGTCCGCTTTCCACGATTTCTTTGTCAATGCAAGGAATTTACGGTCCCTAAAAAGTTTACGTCTATCCAGTGTATTTTCAAGTCATTGGACTAATAAAGTTCAAGGGGTGGTTTTAGAACTACGTTGTCTTTGATTAAAATCAGTCCTTCTTAAATAACTTCTAGCTACTGCAAAATTTTGCCAGCAGAATAATCAGTGCATCAAAGAAGATATTTAACTCCAATTTTAAGCACTGAGTATATTTTACGATATTTTTGAAAAGCCTGATTCTGTTGCTGAAAAAATGTAATTAAAATCGATAAAATGAGACACAAACTAGTGACAGAATAGCCCAGGAATTCTCCTTCGAATGTTTACCCAATGCTTAGGAAGTACAGATAATCTGACAGGGGTACTGACAAAATAAGATTTTGGGAAAGTGTACATATACTTTCTAGAGTTTGGTAGATAAGGCTAGCAAAATTTTTAAACAAGGTATTTTGATGTTATTGCACATCAACTTTACATACTTCATGATCTTGTTAACCGAGGATATATGCCAACATGACATTTACAAAGTCGGGTTTCAACTCTCGCCCATTAGCCTATAATAACAATAATATTGTTAGGTAAACGTAAATATGTATATACCTGTAAATTGGGTAGATTGGAGAAGAGGGAGAGACTTCTGATGTGTTTGGTTGTTTCTTGTCGACTGGGCTGACAGGGGTTACACCTGAAAAAAAATATGTTTAGTGTTAGCTAAGACCTATATAAATGCGTATTAAAAATGCGCAATCTAAAAATGGAGTCAGATAGATTGACTTCTTAGTTCCCAAAAATATTCATAAATAAAAATTCCACATACATAAACATTCTCATTGTCATTAGCGAAATGTTTAATAAGAGAAATGTCTGATTTAATAACTGGTGATACCCCAATCAAAATGTTAGACTATGCACTAAAATCACCAATGAGATAATGATAATCGAAGTTCTTGGATTTTAGATTTTAGAAGCAATATTGTGTAAGAATTTCATTAAAACCCGAGCGCTACTTTCTGGACAGACCGCAGACAGACAGACTGACGGAAATATGTCTGGAGTATATACTCTGAGTATGCGCCTTCGTTTCGCCTCAAAATGTAAGACCTTATTCTATACTTAAACTCTAGGGGACTTGGATGGTCATTAAGACCACCTCTTGCACTAATTACTCCGAAAGAATTTCTATTGCATCTTGATTAAGACGTCTTGTTAACAGGTGTTGGATGCTGAATCTGAATTTTCCGTAGGAATGGCATAATCTTTTAGAGCACGATATCTTTTACGGGTGTAACCCAAAGGGGTGTGTTTCAAATTGACCTTATGGGAACTTTCACAAAAGTGCTTCGAGCAAACTCTACCGCTTTTTACATTGACCTTGTCTTTTCTTTTTGTAAGATGTAGCCATTTTTTGCTAAGGTTTAGGTCTTGAGGAAGACTGTGGAACTTCGTGTCTTTGCAAGGATTCCGTTCAGATTGGTTGTCGGAATTACATCCCACAAGCACAAGCACACCGCATTTTTATCAATTTATCAACCACACAAGGTATATAAAGTATGTATAACTGATCCAACAAGTCATAAAACCACCAAAAATCACCTAAAAATCACACTACATAGTATTAACCTCGATACAAGTACACTGCAGTAACTTTACGACAATCCTGCCGCTGGTAATCACGATCCGACAACTCTCAAGGTGACGTCACGAAGCTCCGCCTACATACGCAACATCCTATATTCAGTGTATGTGTATCGTGCGTATCACACCATACCAGAGTAACATAACTGACCAAGACCGGCAGCGTGCCGCCGGTAGCAGCAGATGGTAGGTACGCTATTCGTTTGCTGAGAATATTTTTCTTACTTTTAAGGGCTTAATGTACGGATAAATTTATAATATGCGAAATATGTCTAATTGGTGCATAGAATTTTGAAGGTAGGGAGCGTATAAATATACTAACATAAAAAACTGATAGAAACTGTACTCACCCTCCCCCCTTTTCAACCCCCACCACCAAGTTTTTTTCTCTAAATTTTTTTTCAAAAATGATCTGTGCCGCCACTTGCCCGATATTCAAGAACTACATACAGCTTGCGTCATTGGCACAGTAGTAACGCTGTGTAAAAATTCCATCAAAATCCCAGCTGTACTCCTCAAATTATAGGCGGTTATAAGATTAGCGGACAGTCCTGAGTGATATGATTTTTGGCATTGTAATGGGTGATTTTTTTGCTAGTATCTTTTTGGCAACACTGTTTTTGGCAGATGACGCGTGAATCGTGCCTTGTGTCATTGTCAAACTTGTTCAGTTTGGTCTATAATTTAACCATGAATCGACTTACGAACGAACAACGCTTGCAAATTATTGAATTTTACTATCAAAATTCATGCTCGGTTAAGAGAGTGCATCGAGCACTGCTTCCAATTTATGGGCAATTTGGTCGGCCTACTGAGGGAGCTATTCGGAAGCTTGTGACTAAATTTCGAACCTAGTTTACATTATTGGACATTAAACCACCAACACGCAGACGTAGAGTGAGGACTGAAGAAAATATTGCAGCTGTATCCGCCAGTGTTAGTGATGACCGTGAAATGTCGATTCGCCGCCGTTCGCAGCAATTGGGCCTCTGTTACGTGGAAAATTTTGCGACAGGATTTGGTTATAAAACCTTATAAGATACAGCTGGTGCAAGAATTGAAGCCACACAACCTCCCACAACGTTTCCAATTTGGTGAATGGGCGCTGGCAAAGTTGGAGGAAGATACACATTTTTATCGAAAAATTGTGTTCAGCGACGAAGCTCATTTCTGGTTGAATAGGTACGTTAACAAGCAAAATTGCCGCATCTGGAGTGAAGACCAGCCAGAAGCATTGCAAGAGCTACCAATGCATCCCGAAAAAATCACTGTTTGGTGTGGATTATCGGGCCGCCTAGATCGTGTGATTTAACGCCGTTAGACTATTTCTTGTGGGGCCATGTTAAGGCTAATGTCTACAGGGATAAACCAGCAACGATTGACGTACTGGAAGCGAATATTGAAGCATTTATTCGTGAGATACCGGCCGATATGTTGGAGAGAGTGTGCCAAAATTGGACCTTGCGCATGGGCCATCTAAAGCGGAGCCGCGGCCAACATTTACATGAAATAATTTTTAAACATTAAATTATATCGACCGTTCTATCGACTCAAATAAAGATTTAATCGTTTTTTCAAATTTTTTGTGTTTTTTGTAAAAACAAATCCTATACCTCTTAAAAAATCACCCGTTACATATCATAAAACGTCCAAAAAAACATAATATCTCATCAATTTTCCGTCAGTAGGGGTGGGTCGTAAGTTTTCTTGGAAGGAAAATCTGAAAAATGTAGCACCTTCCTCAAGAAATGTTAACGATTGGAAGAAACGAAATTCCAACTTACTCATTTCGAAGAGCATTTCATAGACGACGGGGTCCAAGTCTCCGGTTTTGACGAACTTGTACACTTTGCTCAACAGCTTCTCGTACTCCTTATCGGTAACAGCACCCTGGAATTCCTTCAGGAGCTCGTCCAGAAGTTCGGATTGGGAAAGGGGCTTGGTGGGCAGTTTGCTGGCTCTCTTCTCGACCTCATGGACGGCGGTGGACCCTTTGCCAGCACTGTACACCTGAATAGAGGACGAGATATTTGATATTGAGACGGATGTTTATTAGAGATTCCATAGTGGCACCTTGTAGCAATCCATTGCAAACCGGCAAAGGCATAAGTAGTCTTTTTATCCGAACTCTATGTAGCAAGATTAACTTTGTGCTTTTACATGGTACAGCTGTGTGTATAGAGGGTACAATAAGATTACAGCCTCTCGTACAGACATAGAACTCAAAGAATAGCGCTACAAAAATTATACTAATGAGCTCTATATGGAGATAAAGGCACTATAAGAATATCGGCATTCCTTTAATAACTGTTCACCAACACAGTATTCAATAAACTTTTGACAATACAGTATCATGCCATCAGGGCCTCACATGTCCATAAATTGTCAGGGACGGACTGGCCATAACGCAATATTTTTTAACCTCGTAATAATGACAAGAAAATATTCTTCCGAAGACCATAATTTTTTAGATAGAATTAACATATTTCATTTCGATATTTGAGAAAAACAGTGGTGTTTCAGTATTGTGACTATCAGTTTATACGCCTAAAAAGTTCGAGGCAAATGCAAACATTGATTAAGGTGTCTGATATGGAATATCTCTTCTATTCGGTAGTTACAGATTTGTTGTTGATTTGATTTCTAGGATTTGTCCCTCCTGGGAAAGTTTGCAACCCTCGCTCTTCAAAAAGTATCAGTACTCCTTTTTCTAAATTGTCGAACAAGTGTACTGACAAAAACTGTGCTGAGAGATCAGTGATCTGTTTTAAAAATAACATAACTAACGTTGTAAGACTTTTTTGTTTGTTTAAAGATATGGCTTTCTAAGGATATCATCGTTACCATTAAGTACTATGTTGTGAAAAAAAAATTGCAATATTGCTGTCAAATTGTTTTTCTGAGAATGCCGTCATATCCAGTAGTGGGATGGAAAGACGACTCTATTTTTAACTCTACCTTGCCATAGGAAAGTTAGCTCTGAACACGTGTTGCCTATATCTCCTTAGGGGATTCCCGCATGATCATTTATAAAAAAAACTTGTAGCGTTGCTGTTTTTGACTCGAGAGGTTGTCATCTTATTTTTGGTAATGTAAGGCAGGAATGGAAAAGGTGATATGTTTGGCTAGTTTTAAGACTATTTTGTCGTTTTTGCTAAACTACTCCACTTCTGATATACAGAGCTAGCAAAATATTAATGAAACCCTTTTTTTTCATCGATATCTAATAACTACTTTAACCTTGAGGAATTTAAAATCATACTTCGTGCTAGAATGCAAGGCTACAATTTTCTCGTCACAGACTACCAAACTTTATCAGATACGCCAGGATAATTTCTTATTGAGTTACATCCGAAAACATTAGTAGGTCCTGACTTGTGGCCTGCTGGCTCTTAGGACTCAGGGTGTATCGTCAGTCGTTCCTACAACTGTAGGACGCCTTTATAGCCTGCTTGATTTTTATAGTTTTCTACTGTCCCATATCAGCGCTCTATTCTGAGGTTATGTTACAAATAGCTATTTTCATTAGATTGTTCGTGCTTTTAATTTATACAGGGTGTCCGCAAAGTTGGGGAAAAAGTACTCACTCTCCAGTTGACGAGAAGGGCTAAGTACGTCTCTGCCCGAAATCATACCGCACCAACAGAAAATGAAATCAGCTGATGCGCTACCGAGCAGACGCCGGCGGTGGTGCAGACCACGAACAGAGGTAACAAATAAGACGGCGTTGCCGCGTTTTCAGTTTTTAGGTAAACGTACTTTATAGGTATTGTTCGAAGTTATCGCCGTTTGATTCAAAAACACAGGTGCGTGCACGACGTAGCCAAGCATCGGTGCAGGCTTTGAGAATGGAGTCCCTCCCCCGAATGAAAGCACCAGCTTGTTCAATTCTGAGACGAAGTTCGTCAACCGTATGCACTTCAGTTTTGTACACTAAGCGTTTCATTTCTCCCCAAAGAAAAAAATCACATGGTGTTAAGTCCGGAGATCGCGGAGGCCACGCTACGGGTCCATTACGTCCGATCCACCTATTCGGAAATAATTCATCCAAAAACTCACGCACTCCGCGTCTAAAGTGGGGCGGTGCACCATCGTGCAGAAACCACATTGATTGTCTTACACTTAATGGCACATCTTCTAACAAGGAAGGCAAAATGTTGCGTAAAAAGTCTAGGTATTGCATCCCGTCCAATCGATTTGGGAGAATAATTGGTCCAATGAGCATACCGTTCACCATGCCAGCCCAAACATTCACCGAAAATGTTTGTTGAAAATGTGCCCGACGGACAGCATGCGGATTTTCTACTGACCAAACATGAGTGTTGCGAAAGTTATTCACCCCATTATGCGTGAACGTAGAACTCACAAAACCGCACTCTTGCTGGAAAATCGTCAGGTTGAAGGGCTTGTACACGTTGGACGTGAAACGGATACAGCCCCTCTTCACGCAGCGTTTGCCACACTTTAGTTTTTGATACTTGCACTTCTCTAGCCACGTCTCTAGTGCTTGTTGAGGGATTCTCGTCTACGCGATCCAGTAGTTCTTCCTCACCTTGCACCATTCGTGGTTGTCTGGGCCTCCCACTGTGCCCACCTCGAAATTCCTCCAAATGGCCCGTATCCCTGACTCTCTGGACCAGGTACACAAATCTGCGGGGCCTTGGATGATGTCGTCTAGGGAAACGATCTGCATACACTCGCGAAGCCTCTGTACCATTTTGAAGACATTCGCCATAAATTAACAACATATCAACGAGTTCATTATTGGTTATGAGTGTGCCATTATTATTTTTTTTTGAAACGCAATCGATTATACGGGTTCGTTTACCTCTACACGCGTGACCGTAACCGTCGGTTGAAGGTTGCATACTGACCTGACACACTGACCCCGACCCAGTTCTGTCGTCGGGTTGAGCTAGTGTCCTAGTACCACTCGGGGATGTCGCGGGTCGCGGCTACAGGACGGTATTCAGATATTTTTGATGTTGCAGAGCCCTTTATCTCGGCTCCCTTAAAACATTGGTGTATATGGTACTAAGAAAAATTGCTTATGTTTTCAAGATCTACACGTCGTGTAAAGGAAAACCCCAACTTTGCGGACACCCTGTATAATATATGTTATGTCAGCCTGAAATTTCCTACAATTCAAGAAGGAAACATAGCCTCGCAATAGGAGGGCGCTGATGCTGACACGGAACAGTAGAAATATAGAAATACCAGCCTGTCTGAAGGAGGGAAAAGACTATCAAAATCAAGGCGTCCTACAATTGAGTCGGTTAGTCCAGTACACGTCCAACAAGACAGTTCTGAGGAAACACGAAAAAACATCATAACTGCACAATGTGTAGAGTTACTATCATACAAATATTGTAGTGATTCTTTGTATGAATGATAATTTAAAATAAAAAATAGAAAAACACACCTCTCGAAATTGTAGAAGGATGACGTTCATGGACTTGTACTGCTCTTGATCTCAGTCTTTTTTCGAGAGTTTTTTTGTACTTTTTCCAGGTTTTGCGTATAATAAAGTTGTGGGAACTCTTATAGAGGTTGCTAGACGTATGAAAAATGTTATTGAGCGAATCCATACAAAAATATTCTCTCAATTGATTCAATTATTGTAGGAACGAATAACGATACGTCCCTTAAACTTTAAGGTTCTCTTGCTTTTCCCTAAGTGGCCATTCAGAGGTATTGGTCTGAAAATCTGATAGTTGCTGAAAAGTAACTCAATGAGAAACGACCTTGGTGCATTCGAGAGAGTTTGTGGAATTATAAGAAACATATGGAGTGCTGCATTTTACCTAGAAGTAGTCATTTAGAACTTAGTAGAAATTAAGGAGCTTCGCATGACACATTCCAAAAGTTTTGTTCGCACTGTATCATTGAAATGGAACAGTCTTTAAGTCTTAAGAAATTGTCTCGAAACAGTATAAAAAAGTGCCATCGCTTAAAATATTTTTCTTGATCTAGTATGTTGAGATTTTGCTAAGTCGGAGTACTTGGGGTTGAAAAAATTGAATTTCGATCTGACAATTCTTCTTTGATACCAAACTAAATCGTGTAACCTCCCGCATAGGACCTCAAAAGTAATCCGCTAGGGGGACAACTCAAAGGCCTTACGAATAATTTTGTGAAAACACAAGTTATTCGTAAAATCTGTATCTGATTATCTTTTACTGCCTTGGTAGATTACATGGTTTAATTTATATCGGAACAGAATAGTCAGTTCGAAGTCTAATTTTTTGTATAGCCTCAATCTAAAAGAGTCGAAGGTGATAATTTATACAGAGTGACACAAAAGTTGGGAACGGTTTAGGTTGGAAACTACGGTGGATCCGTTAATGATATTCGCGATGTTGCCAAATCTACAGTTTTTTAGAAACTGTTAGCAACTTTTGTTTTTCTCATAGAATTTTATTCCATATTTGTGTTCTGTGAGGAATTTTTAAAACTTTTTATCAAACATACTTTAACGAAGACGTTGGTTTTAGTTAAATAAATCATATTTTTATCAACTCTACTAACAAAACTTAATGGACCATTGTTAAGTTAAAAAAAAATATTCCTTTTATTGTTGTTTCGAAAATTATGATGTCTACGTTAAAGTATGTTCAATAAAAGGTATCCATAATTTCTCGCAGAATACAAATATCGAATAAAATATGTAGCATTCCATAAAAAACAAAGGTTGCTACCAGATTCTGCAAAAATATAGATTTGGCAACATCGCGGATATGATCAACGGATCCGCCGTCGTTTCGAACCTAAACCTACCAATTTTTCAGATATTGGATGCGTTCCAAACTTTTGTTACAGTCTGTATGTTATAGCTTCCGCTTGCGATGATTAGGTTACCAGCCAACCTGCATGATACAAAAAATTACAGGTACCGCTTTGAAGCAAGGTTTCATTGGATACCTTGAGCAAATTACTAAAGCAATGAGCTTGAAAAATATTATCAAAGAAATAGTTTGAAATCAAGGTACCTGCAACTTTTCTTTATCTTGATATCCACCAGCGACGTTGGGCATAGTGAAGAAGCTAGCAAAGAGGATATCCTCACAAAAGCAAAGTATCGTTGAAATATGTTTGTAAGCTAAAGCCCAAAGCTATAAAACAGCCCAACAGCAATATTCGAACCTGTCTGCCATAGTTATCAACATGTATGTACTTCAAGGGCCAAAACGGACTATCCACCATTACGTCTACTCTTCCCTCGCCTGAAGACCTCAATATCTTGTGAACGACCAGTGTCTTCAATTAAAAGCATGTAAGTTTTATAGGATTTATGCTGCTCAGAAAAATGCATACCAAACTCTGTTAACACTTGAAAAAACAAAAAAAAGTTCACGTTTTAACCGTGTTCGTTCTTGCTTTGGCTCCAATAATTCAAATGTCTAAAAATACGTTAGACATCAAATAGATTTTGAATTTGAGTCAAATTTAGGCGATACAGTAAGGCCGCCACAATAACTAACAAATTCAGAAGAAAAACGGAAAACATGGTATTTTCGAAGTCTGTTGAGGTTTCCTGGAATTTTGCAAATTGTTTGTCCAACAAAATGGCAAATTTTCAACAAATCTCACTGACGTGATCTTTTATAAAGGGTGTCCCAATATTCCGTGGACATCGAAGTACCATGTATTTTCAGACTCAAAGTAAGTCGATTGGACTATGCAAAAATGCTTCGCTTGTATGTTAGAGGGCGTCAATGTTTTCATTTATTCAGATATTTCAGGAACGGATAGTGCGATTTGAATGTAATTTGGAACCCATGTGTTTGCCAGACATCCTAATATTTGACTTTTACAAAAAACCTGAACGGGTTCGAGAAGTGTGAAAACTTCCCCCACCCCTAAATAGATTATAGCAGAATTTTTTCTCTCCCCAACGGCTCTGAAATATTTTTATTTAAAATATTATTTTATCCTATTAATTTTTGTCTTATAAACACAGGCCATCTCGCATAGTTTTTGGAAATGAAAATGTTTTACGGGGCTGGTTTCTAAAAATTTTTTTTTCTGTGATGGGAAAAAAACTTGAGATTTTAACTCTGTTGACAGGTAACACAATGTCACTTTTTATGAAATAATTTTTTACACAGATATTGTATAAACGATTTAGCTGGCAGTAATTTTTGTGACGCTACTCTGGCTACTTCTACTAATTTCGGTGAAGTCAAAGAAAACACGGAATCAGACATTTCTTACTTTATAGTATTAAAAATAACTTCTAAACAATCACCAAGTTCACAATTTTTAAATAATAATAATAATAATAGACGTCTTTATTTATCCACAATTACATTGTAGTATAGTCAAATGTCAGACTTATATGGCGAAGTTTAGCATGCTGCTACTCTTACACTTAACCATATAGTCTCTAGCAGATGTTCAAAAGAATACACTATCCACAAACAGATTTGGCTCATTACATCGAAAGTAAAATTTAAAAAAAAGAGAAAAAGGCATACTTTCCAAACCCAAATGCACCAAAAAATTATTAATCTGAATTAAAGATGGAATAAAAAAGAAATGAATGATTACGTAAATTATATGTTTGGAGGGTTGAGTAATAATGTTTTAACTTTTTGTCGAAAGACAGGTAATGAAAATTCTTTATATACTTTAGGAAGGTCATTATAAATAATAGCAACATTGTAAGAAAAACTGCGTTTAAAAAGTGTAGACGTATGCAGGGGTATTCTAATATTATTTTCTCTGAGAGTTCTACAGTGAACATCATTATTAAATTAAATTTTTTCCTTCAAGTAATAAGGTTTAGACGTGAGCAGCAATTTGTGAACAAAAACTGAATCGTGATACTTGACCATGTCATTAATTTTTAACCAGTTTAGAACGGGATATTTCGCCGATACATGATCAAATTTACGTAAGCCAAAAATGAATCGTATACAATTGTTTTGAATAACTTGAATAACGTTTTTAGTGAAATTGTCTAAACAAGTATAGTATACGATATTACAATAATTTAGTATAGATATGACCAATGCTTCACATAGTTTTTTACGCATCTTAAAATTTAGTAAATACCTGTTTGCTATAAGAGTGCGCAGCCGTAGGTAGGTTTTCTGAGATAGACTTTTAACATGTTCAATAAACCTTAATTTTGTATCAAAAACAACACCAAGAATTTTTGCAGAATATGAAAATTGCAAGATTTGGTTATTTATCTGAATGTTCAAGAGTTGTGTTACATTGTATGTTTTTCTTTGTGCGCAAAATAATAACATTTTAGATTTTTGTGGATTAATAAGTAGATTATGATCTAAAGAGTATTTAATTAATTTATTAACATCGTTTTGTAAAATTTGAGTAGTATTATTGACATTATCTGGATTAAAATAATGAAGCAATTGCGTATCGTCTGCAAATGACTGGACATGAGAATTATCAATACTTTTGCTTAAATCGAACGTATATATGAGGAACAGAAGCGGCCCCAATACAGAGCCCTGAGGTACGCCTGAGGGAATTATTGTCACTTGAGACATTTCTTGATTGAGAAAAACACACTGAGTTCTTTGATGAAGGTAACTGTCGAAAAATGAAAGGGATACACTGTCAAGACATATGTAATTTAATTTAGCAAGTAATAATTTATGATTGATGCTATCAAAGGCTTTCGAATAGTCTATAGAAATTAAGGCTAGTGCCATTTTCTTATCTAAGGCACTTAAAATATTGTCTTGCAGATTAAGTAGGGCAGATGTTGTACTATAATTTTTTCTAAATCCGGATTGAGTGTCGGGAAGTATAAAGAATTTTTCTAGGTAAGCGGTCAATTGGAACTTTATGATTTTTTCTAAAATTTTGGATAAAATTGGTAATAAACTGATAGGTCTGAGATCATTATACTCAGTGGGTTTCATTTTTTTAGGAATTGGAATAATTAGAGCTTGTTTCCATGTGTTTGGAAAGTAGCCTTTCTCCAAACAGTCGATAAAGATGTGGACGATGTGATGGAGAATAACTGGCAGGCAAAGCTGGATCATTGACAGGGATATACCATCAATTCCCTTCGCATCAGATTTTAGGCTCCCTATTGCCTGTAATACGTCATTTGAACTAATCTTATGCAATGAAAAAATATATTCAGAGCTCAATTTATTTTTGAAATAGTTTTCGCAAACTAGTGAATCAACAGGTTTATAGCTATAAACAGACATAAAATAATCATTAATTTTGGTAGGGTCATTAAAACTTGCCGGAAGGGTTGGTTTACTACGAAAATTTATATCAAGTTGTTTGAGAGACTTCCACAATTTTTTGAATCATTTTCATTTGCCAAATTTTCGATATATGTCTTTTTGTCTCTCCTGATCATGTTAAGAGCACGGTTTCTAAGCGATTTGAAGTTATTATAGGCGTCCACGGTCTTATTAGTTTTATATAAAGCTTGTGCAGTATTCTTTTCATCAAGAACAGTGCGTAGTTCATTTGTTAACCAAGGTGATGGTGGCTTATTAACTCTTACAGTTTTAAAAGGTGCATGTTTATTATAGGTTTCCACGATAAGGCTTGTAATGTGCATTACCTTCTCATCAATATTAGATTTCGTAAATAATTCATCTATGCCCGATGTACCTAGAAAGATCGATAAGAAAATCATCCTCACTGAAATGTTTAAAATCCCTGATTGTGATAAATTTTTGTTTTCTTTTATAAGATGGAATGTCAAAATGAAAAAATACGAGTTTGTGGTCCGAAATACCATTCGTGTCTATGACGGAAGAATAGCTGCATATTTGAGGATTATTTAAAAATATTGGATCAAGTCACTAGTCACAGCTATTTGATTACTTTAAAAGTTTCCTTAGCCATGCAGGTCTAATTGTCGCTATAAGTACAACAGCTAATTTCAAAATTCAAGTTTCACATCAATAATTTTCCGACTTAAATATTGTTATAATATAATTTTTCAATATTAAATCGTCGTTTTTTTCCGTCACAGAAAAAAATGTGTATTATACATGGGAAAAATACTAGATTTTAGTTTTCGGTTTTTTGTCTCAAGCTAAAATCTAGTACCTTTTTTCCTAGTATAATGAATAACTATTATTACATCAAGTGTTAAAATCTAGTAGGCATCTAGGTGGCGGATATGTGAGGTGTTATATCAGTGTCAGATTATTTTTCATAAAGCTTAAATTAATAAGCGACGTTTGAGTTTATTTTTGTTGTCAATTTGTTCTTTGTTCTTCATAAATTTTGAATTAATTAAAGTTTTTATATTATTTTCGGAGTCGTCGGAACAGTATCGAAAAAATTTGCTATAAGTTAAGCAGGTTTGTGGGTAGTTTTCGCCCTTCTCGAACTCTCACGTTTTTTTTTGTAAAAGTCAAATATAAAGACATCTAGCAAAACATGTGTATTCCAAATTTCATTCAAATCGGACGATTAGTTCGAAAAATACCTGAACAAATGTGTATGCCTAACGGACAGACGAAGCACTTTTGCATAGAGGTAAATCATGTAAATCATGTCTAATCGACTTATTTTGAGTCTAAAATTACGTGGTGCCTCTATGTCCACGGAATATTGAGACACCCTGTAGATTATACGTGGGTCACCATCCTGTATCGTGTGATTACCGAAAAATCAGACTAACGTGATTTTTTTTGACAAAACTGCTGCGTCGGCATATCATAACATATCAGCTCAGAACAATTAAAGTTGGTAGCCGTACATGTAAGCTTTTAATGTCACCCTTGTCCAAGCAATAAAAAATGAGCAAAAGCCTCCAAGTATATCGTGCTCTGTCATTCAAAACATACTGTTCAAACCTTGTTGTGATCAAAGTGATGATCATGGTGATGATCATACTCATGACCATGATGGACGTGATCATAGTGAGTATGATCGTGAAGGTGGTTCTTGTCAACGTGAATGGCTTTAGGAAAGTAGGGATTGTCGATGATGATATCTAGACCTTTTCTTCCTAGTGAGATGTCCTTATGCACTCCCATTGTCTTTGGAAACAAATATATTCCATTACCGACTGAGTTTATGTAGTACATCGTTCTGATTTCATCACATTGTTGTCGAAAAAGTACCTTCAGCTTTCATCTAAACAACACCGTTTTTGAACCCAGGGAAGCCAAATTCACTTTTAAGAAAACAAACCGAAACTATTTTAGAATAGTGTACGAATTCAAAAACAATGACATTGTTCCTAGGGCAGAAGTACTTCAAAAGATAACATTGCTATAAATACATGATTTACCTCAAAGGTTCAACCTAAAATTTCTTGAGATAAGAAAGAAAAAGCAGTGGAGTAGAAGATATTTATTTTGTTTCTCCTACGGAGGACATTGTAACCTAGTTTCTACACCACTAGTGCAACTTTATTTGATTTTGGAATTGTAACTTGAATACCATGTATCTTGGTAATTGGGCATTTGAAGAACTCATATATACAGGGTGGCGCATCGAAAACGAAACAGACGCATTTACTGGCAGCTCAGTTTTTTTTTTTTAAAAACGCTCAGACCCGTCGATTTTGTTTTCGAGGGGGACACAAGTTTGGCAAGAAATCACGTTAACACGTGCAGCCCCCTGGGCGGGGGTGACACCAACCCTGAAATCTTAAATGGAGAGGGGGATCGAGTGATACCTTATTTTAAAGGTCTTTCAATTCCCTTTATAATGAGGTAAAATACAGGAGCATAAGTTCAGTGGTTTTGAAGATTTATTGATTTAAAGTATAAGTAGACTTTAATAGGTACATCAGATTAGTTTGTACTACTTTCAGAATAAATTTGACTAAAAGAATTTACTTAATAAGTAAATGCTTTTCTTCACCAAGCCCATGGTTTGTTTATCATTTTGTTGTTGAAAATAGCTATTGGAGCGTTTTTTTGTGGCAAAAAAGTTATTTCTTGAAGAAAGATAAGAAAAAATAGGAATTTAGTGCATAGTTTGCGATTGATTTGACCAAACTTTGTTGCTAAAATAACTTTTAATGCTTTATTACATAAATTAACCATGGTATATTCCACAGCAGAAAGAGTTGAGATTATTGAAATATTTTTCTGAAAGGGCAAGTTTATGTAGATCCTACGTTAAGTACCCGCAAATTGGAGACTGTGTGTGGTGTTAGTCGACGTACTGTCCAACGGATTCTAAAGGCACATAGTTTTCATCCGTATAAAATTCACCTGGTACAAGAACTTAATGAAGACGATTTTGATCGGCGATTACAATTTTGTGAAGATATGAGTGAACGAATTATAAACGATGAACATTTTCTAATCAACACTTGCTTTTCCGACGAATGTTCCTTTTTCTTAAATGGCGTAGTAAATCGTCATAACTGCCGATATTGGTCCGATTCTAATCCTAGAATTTATCATGAGGTCCATACACAGCAGCCACAAAATTTAAATGTTTGGGCTGGTATTTTTGGCGATCATTTAGTTGGTCTTTTTTTCTTACCTGGAAATTTGACCAGTGAAATGCATTTGGAATTACTGGGAGACGCCATAGATCATGCATGAACAGTCATAATTGAAAATCAGAATGATCGGCGGTACATTGCGAATAGGTTGATGTTCCAACAGGATGGTGCCCCACCACATTACGCATTACGTGTTCGACAATCTTTAGATCAGACGTTTCCAGATCGATGGATTGGTAGAAGAGGTGCCATTGAATGGCCCCCAAGATCGCCAGATTTATCACCTTTGGATTTCTTTATGTGGGGTCATGTAAAAAGCAAAATCTATGCTACTCAGCCAACATCATTAGAAGACCTGCGACAAAGAATTGTGAATGAGTGCCTTCAAATTACTCCTCAAATATTGCAAAATGTGCGGCAACGCTTTGACCAAAATCATTATTATTGCATGGAGAGTCATGGTGGCCATTTTCAACATTTACTTGCCTAACGGGTCAGTTCATTCTTCATTTTTAAATTACTTTGCTGCCAAATGTATTGATCTCCACTAATGATGATGTATTAGTTTTATTTAAGCTTTAATTTAAGAAATCTTCAAAACTACTGAACTGAAGTACATTAATTTTATATCATTATAAAGGGGATTGAAAGACCTTTAAAATAAGGTATCACGCGACCTCCCTTTCCATTTAAGATTTTGGGGGTGGTGTCACCCCCGCTTAGGGGGCTGCACGTGCTAACGTGATTTTTTGCCAAACTTGTGTTCCCCTCGAAAACAAAATTGACGGGTCTAAGCGTTTTAAAAAAAAACTGAGCTGTCAGTAAATGCGTCTGTTTCGTTTTCGATGAGCCACCCTGTATAAGGACTTAATGTTATTATTTGTCAACGTACTTGCTGACCCAAGAATATTGCAATTCTTTTTAATCTTCATACTAAAGAATCTACTATTAATTTGGTGACATTCAGATTCCTATTTTTTGATTATTTTCTTTTTGATTTTGTTTTTTATGTACATGGTTATTCAGGTTTGTAAGCCAGAAGTTTAAAAGCTAGTATAATCGGTCAAAATGAGCGAAATCCACTGGAACTTGTACTTATGCACGAAGATGTTAACAAAGTGATTTGTCGAAACGGAAGCTTTATATAAACATCGATATGAAAATATTTCATTTTCAAGGTATTAAACTTTTTTTTTGGAACAACGCTTCTTCGTAAGGATCTCATTAATTATTCAGATAGATTATAAACGAAAATAACTGTATACATTGGAAAGAAAAGGATCAATGTCTATAAGTAGGCCTTTTGGGGCGGGAGGATTTGTTTGTTTCAAGCGTTCGTCAACATTTTTTTTTATTTCAGTATTTAATAATTTCAAGTCCAGAGTTGGCAATTTTGGCATTTTTCTTCAAAATTCACCCATTTTCGAATATTTAACTTGGTACCTATTTTTATGTGAGCTCACAATCGTGTCACTTTTTACTTTAAATCTGTAATCAAACACACAATGACACAGAACATGTATAAAAATGGAAGTGTTGCTCCTCTGTTCTCACTATAAAAAAAAACAAAAGTTGACACAACTATAATGAGACATGCTTGTAATGTGACCGCACATGTGTTGTGCCTAATGTGTTTTAATATAATAGGTTTGAAATAGAAAGTGTCGCGACCATTTATTCAAAAATTCAATAGTTAAGGATTCGAAAATAGTTGACTTTTGGACAAAAATACCAAAATTGTGAACATCGGGCTTTTAAAGTACAATCAAGTACTAAAATAGAAAGACAAATATTTACCGACGCTTAAGATGTAATGCTCTGAAATATTTAAGGGACCAATTTGACAGATGGGATTAACTTGAAATTACCAGGCGCAAAACCTATAGAATTTGACCATCGTTCAATTTTAAAGAAAATTCGTATAGTAACATTTCATGTTCTGATCAAATAATGTACCAAGATCAGAAATGCTTTTGGAGGGTGTTAAAGTTTGGTGCCTTAGCCCTTGTAGGTGGGCTTGCTTGCACCATTTTACGAAAACTTATTCGTCTTTATTGTAAATAAAAATCACGTGAACACATACAAAATATCCAAGGTGTCCCACGCGAAATTGGAAGACAGTTAATGAACACTAACGAAGATAGTCGGAAACGATTTGCACAGCAAGATTAACATCTTGTATCAATTTTATTTAAAATTGACCGCTGGTCAAATTCCATATATTTTGTGCCTGGTACTATTTTCAAAGCTGAGAACTCCACGGATTGATCCTATTGAAAAATGGTTTAAACACCGTATAAAATAATTACAATAATTGCCCTCGAGTTCCAGAGTGTTCGGGTTCTTACTTCTAATCGCGTTCCACTAAATAAATAAATAATGAACTGGTTTTTGAAGAATTCTCTAATGCGGAGCTAGCTGTCGCCCTAAATTTTACCATCCTCAACATGTCTAAAACCTAACTGCATACAACTTGTAAAACACACTTGCAGTACATTTTATCAGTATTATTTATTTTTCAGAAATGATCGCAAGACTTATTTTTTATGTGCTGAAACTTTTGCCCTCCAAACTTAAGAGGGTTAGAATGATATAACTAGTCCACCAAATATTTAGCAAATTAAGCATCCAAGCCCCAAAGCTCACCTTGTGCGGGTCCTCGTCGATTTGCACAGACTTGGTAGGGAAGTTGGGACCCTCAACCTGGATCTGGAAGGTCCTTCCGCCGGCAGGGCCCAAGCTCTTGTAGATGGTGACCCTTTTTCCAGTTGGTTCCGTAATGACGATCTTGCCATCTTCGGTGAAGTCGATGCTCTTCATGGGGAAGGGCACCGCGTAGCAGAACGCCACAAGGCTCAGGAGGATCACGAACTTCATCTTGGGTACTGATTGGTAATGTGCACCCGGGTGCGTGATAGAGGTTTTTATACCCCGCTATCGCGTGTCAATGGAAAAATATGAGATTGGGTTGTTGTTTTCGATCCGTGGGCGTTATCTTTTTTTATGTTTGTTATGAAATCGGGAACGATTGAGAAGAAATCGAGGAGTTATATAGGCTAGGAGACAGACGGGGTATCACTTTTAAAGATGCATTAACAAATTCTGTCCCAAGCACTGAAAAAATTAAAAAAAAAACAACAGTTTTGTTTATAAATATTTATTTTAGTATACCTAAGAATATATTCCATGTGTAAAAAAATGTAATTCAAAAATAGATTATATCAAAGAATACTGGTGCATAGACGAACCAATCGGAAGAAACATGAAGTATTATTTTATGTCACATAAGTCATAACTAATAATTCTAACGAAAATAAAACACAGATAGTGACAGTCTTACATAAAAATACCAAACGTAAATTACGAGGCTTGTTCAAAAATTATCGCAAATTTTAAATTTTCGCGGGCTACGTATGTTCTATTTTCGATCTTTTTGTGGCGTTATCTTGGTACTCATGACCCTCAGTAATGCTGACAATATCAGCCATTTTGCATGTTCAGTCAGTTTCTGACAGCTACGTGTCTTTTAAGTTTTGCATATAGAAACATAGTAGGCCGCGCGGATCGAACGTCAGTACTGAATCTTAACCCCACCCTTTAGTAAACTTAAATTCAAAGTTTCACAACAATACGTGCACTGTTCTCACTACAGTGAATTTTTAAGTGTCACTAAGTCATTAGAAAAATGGAACTCAACCGAGAACATTTTCGCGCCAGGATTTATTACAACTTTCAGAGACAATTATCGCAACAAGAATGCCTTGCTGAGTTACTGGCTGTTTTCGGCAACGAAGCGTCACATCAGTCGACAATTTCCTGTTAGTATGGAGAATTCAAACGTGGACGGGTGAGTTTTAGCGACGATCCCAGGGTGGGTGCACCAAAAACGGCAGTCACCCTGTGCGCAAACTCATCATTGAAGATAGACATGTGACATATCGCGAGATTGAAGCGTCCTCAATTCAAAAAATTTTACATGAAGAATTAGGAGTAAGAAAATTAGTTCCGCGTTGGATACCTCACCTGTTGACTTAGTGGTGATGAATCGTGGATTTACTGTTATGAACCAGAAAATAAACGACAGTCGGCTGTTTGGGTATTCCAAGGTGAAGAAAAGCCAACAAAAGTCATCCGTTCTCGAAGTATTTCGAAAAAGATGGTCGCAACATTTGTGTCAAAATCGGGTCATATTGCAACAACTCCTCTTAATGAGTAAAGAACTGTTACTGCGGATTGGTATACCACCATTTGTTTGCCAGAAGTCATCACTGAGCTTCGAAAAATCAACCCCGAAAGAAGAATCATCCTCCACCAAGACAATGCAAGCTCGCACACAGCCCTAAAAACAAGGCAGTATTTAACGGAAGAAAACGTGGAATTATTGGACCATCCTCCATATAGTCCCGATCTAAGTCCTAAGGATTTCTTTGCTTTCCTGAAAATTAAAAACATATTGCGTGGTCAAAGGTTCCAGTCACCAGGAGAAGCAGTTGACGCATTCAAAAATGCCGTTTTAAATCTGCCAGCAAACGAGTGGAAGTGCTTTAAAAATTGTTTTGAGCGTATCAGATGTGTATTAATCTTCGTGGAGAATACTTCGAAAAACAATAGAGTCATTTAAAACTACTTATTACAAATGTAAATAGTGTGGCAGATTCTACACCTTCTTCGATCTTAATTAGCATGAACAATCATGAGGTCACCTTTATTATTATAACGTAGTTCATCCATCAGGGGCAAGATTTCTTTGAATTGTTGTTTTATCAGTCAGGCAAAGTAGATTCCGGTATATGCAAGTTCCAACTATATCAGTTGGTTCCTCAAACTCTTGCTTTCATCGTTCATATCCTCCTCGTCGGTCAAAGTAGTATCCACTTCAGGTGGAATATGAACTGCACAAATATGTTCTGTAAATAAATTATAATGTTACTCTTAACATAAATTTGCGGTAAACGAAATACATTATTGAATCTACAAACTATAAAAATGCGTAAATGGGTATAATATTTACTTACAACTTTCATCATTTTGAACCAACTCCGCCACGACCTCCGCCAAGGCCGCTTTTGCTTTAGATATAGAAACTTCAAAAAAGGCATATTTTTCTGATAAAAATCGAATTTTACGTAAACCGCACAAGATATACACGCATACTAAATTGTAGCCACCACCAGTAGCGGCGGCTGCTGATGCGACGTGCTCTTGTCGAGACTTGCAATTTGCAATAATAAGAAAGAAAAAATACTTTACCTACTACTTTAGAGATTTTACACAAAATTATGCAGCGTATTTCTTGATTTTTGAAGAGTCATATTTTTTTTAAATAAACGTACACAGTTTATACGGTACTAAGTTTTGCAATACTGATATTAAAACATTAAATGTGCATATGCAAAAATATTTAGTGGATTTACGAAAACAAAATCATTAAATAGGAGGTGCGTTAACACACCACTGGGACAAAATGGGTTAAGGAGACTAGATAGAGAATCAGATATCGCAATAACCACGAAAAAGGAAAAACATAAATATGGCCCACCAAGACCGTGGATTCGGCACTGTCGGGGTGTCAAATCAAACCAATCCGCACAGATAAGTTATACACCGTGAGAAGTTTAGAAGCCAATCTTTATCGCCCCAAAAGCTCCATATTGATAACACTATCGCTCTCTCTCTATGGTTATATCTCTTTTAATATATTTCTTTGTTTTAATCTACTCTGAAGTCTCATCCCCTTTACTTTTGAAAAAAAAGTTGTTACAAGGCTTGTACAGTTTCATCGGGCAGCAAAATTCTCAATTAATGTACTTTTTTCAACATATAATTGAGAAGGAACCTGAAAATAGACATGATACGAACTAAATTAAATTAAAATGAAAATATTAAAAACTCATGCCTAAACACATGTCTGTTCCTTTGGGAGTATATTCAATCTTAATTCGTTTTGATTTGCACTGCGTATTCTTGCTACAAATTCCGCGATAATTTGTATTTTTGAGTAATGTTTAAAAAATAGTGTCGAGTCCCAATAACGTTACGGATTGGTGCTAGAATTTGCTCAAATTTTGATACTAACACTTCACTTGTGACGCTGTTAATAGGTTGTTTTGGACCCAAAAACATGGGCCAAAGCCCCTCCCTGGCTTACCTTTGAGAAGAAAGATATATCTAGTAGGTTTCCTATTTCTTGAGAAACGTGTGAAACGTGTTCTTCTCTGTTTTCAAAACATCCACAAAAATTACATTGCTAGATCTGAATTATAGAGATGTGCCCCTCGCCCCATACTCTCAGGCCTTTAAAGAAAGAGACATGTACATTTAAAAAAAATACAAACATTCTGCAGTAACTGAAAAGAATGAAGAATCAGTTATACTATCAAGAAGGATCTAAGAACATATCAAATATTAAAATCCATCAAGGTGTTTGGGCTCGTGAAATAGAAGTCTTAAAGTTGAATTTTGTGTCTTAAGTCTGCCAATTATTTTTTATAAAATTTCAGTATACACAGTGTTCTCAGACTGTCAATACAAAGCTATAGACACCTCATACGTCCACCAACCCTCTTAAGCTGGAGCTCGGGGAATAGGAATTTCAAAGTTAACATTTTTGATAAAAATCTTCCAAAAAGTTTAGTATCCCCAATGTCACTGGCACTGTCCAAGCAAATTTGGCGACACTTCGTATGTCAAAATCCATCAAGCTGTTCAGGCTGCAGCCCGTGAAATAAAAATTCAAGTTTGATTTTTATTACTAATTTGAAGAGCACTCAGTTTTCAACCGTTGCCCCCCTTCACTGAGACGGGACAAATTTCGCCGCTGAACATCAATTCTGGAACCACCAATTTGCCCTACTTTGAATTTTCCTATATGTCTTCCTATGACCAAAAATGCTGTTAAATTATTGTAGTGCTATGACCCCATTGATACAAATAAATGAATAGCGTTTATTGCCCTACAGTCAAGGAAGCCATTTGAAGCCATTTACAGGACAACCTTAAGCAAAGATAAATCAATCTAACAAAAAAAGAAATATTTCACTAAGTGAGAAACATGCCAGAAATTGTTTAAGTAATTCCCACTTCAGTTGGCCCAACTGTTGAAATCTTAGTTAAATAGTAAAAATGTAGCAGGGTGTTATAGGTTTAAAATATTAACAATGAATATATAGCAGAAAACACCAACTTTATCACTCCCTAATCAAATTTGCCGCATAAAAATAACACATGTTGCAATTACAGCATATCAACCTATTTTCATTTCAATGCAAAATAAGCCTATAACGCATAGGTGGCTGTGAAAAATAAAAGCCATGACAATTGTTTTTATTACTCACTGCTGTCAGAATACGTTAAGGTTGGGTAGATGAAAGGTTATTAGTGAGAAAATTCGGTTACTGATAATTAAATTTTTTAATTCTGGGACATAAAACTCAGAAATTGCAACTTTGTTAGACTTATGTGTACAGTGTGAGAAATATTGTTAGAAGATATAACGTAACTGGTTCAGTTAATATTAAGCCACGATATGTGAAAAAAAGTAATATCACAAATGCCGACCGAAGAGCATTAAGAAGAATAATCGTGAAAAACAGGCGTGCCAATTATTTACAATTAAGTGCTCTGTGGAGTGACGCTGTTGGAAGGAGAATTTCGAGGTCCACAACTCATAGAGAGGCCTACAAACTGGGATTTAGCACTTGCAAGGTAAGTTTTCTTATAAAAAAAGTGAAGTAAAAACCCTATAGTTGCACAACAACAAAATCGGCTTAGATGGGCTAAAGAACATAGACAATGGACACCTCAACAATGGTGTGCAATACAATGGAGTGATAAGGCCCGATTCGAAGTTTGTGTTGGTGACAGTCGCAGTAGAGTTATTCGATAAAAAAATGAAGCATTCTATGTTGACTGTCTGAAGAGAAAAGTGAAATTTCCAGCATCCATTATGGGCTGGGGCAGTATGTCATCAAAAGGAATAAGAAAACTTCATTTTATTGATGGAAATCTGGATACAAACAAATTTTTTGCAATTTTAGAAGAATCGCGTTTACCAGTGATGGAAGAATGTTTGACATCCGGCCAAGATTTTGTGTTTCAGCAAGATGGTGCAGCGTGCCATACCTCAAAAAAGGCTATAAAATGGATGGAGGAAAATAATGTACCACTTTTGAAATGGGTTTCTAGCAGTCCAGATCTGTCACCTATTGAAACTTTGTGGCACGAGATGAACAGGGTTCTACGACAACATCCTGCTCGTAGAATCACCGAACTGAGACAAAAGCTTCAAGAAATATGGGATTGTTTTACACCAAATTTTTGCCAAAACTTGGTTAACACTAAGCCCCAAAGAATTTCAGCCATAATAAAAAATAAAGGTGATGTTACCCAATGGTAATCTTTCAATTGTTGCTTTGTTAACTTCGCGCATTTATTCGCACATTGTTTATTTGTGATTTCAGATATGCATTTTTCACGACTAGAGTGTATCTAAACTGTTTTTGAGAAAATAAATTGTTTTAGAAGTAAATAGTTTCGTCATGTTTAGTTTATAAAGGCATATTTTGGTACAAATCTTGAAGTGGGCCAACTGAAGTGGGAAGGGGCTCGTATATCACACTATGGGTGCTTTCAAAAATAAATTTGTGCGAGCCCTGTGACAATAAAAGGTTTTAATGGTACGAGTTTGAAAAGATGGGACATTAAAGATTAGTTGAGCCCCAATCTCATTAGCATCAATTTGATTGTACATTAGTTTATGCAAGAAAATAATTGACGCGCACTTCCTTCTCTAAAGATTGCATTTGAAGCCAAACTTTCAGATACACCTCCCTCAGCTTTGAAAGATAAAAATTTGAGAAACTTTCTATGAACATGCTCAAAGGAATCAATGTAGCAGTTGTAAATTGGGTTCCAAATTAACGGTGCATATCCCAATTTCCACCAACCGTGACTCTGGGAGGCTGAAGCTTCTGCAGTTTCTTACATTAAAACAGTATGCCCGTGAAGCTTCACTCACCTTCTGAGCTATCTGGAGTGAAAAATTAAGTTATACACAGAGAAGCTGGGCATATTTTGTAGCGTCTCTTAAATTCTCAATTGCCAAGTTGTTTTCAGAATTTTGCTCAATACAGCATACATTTCTGTAACTCAGGTTTAAAATTTTCGATTGGATGATAGATTCAGGTGTATGCCAATTAAACAAGTCATAGTGGACAGAATAAATGTACATAACGTGACCAAAAACTTGCGATGGATAAAAATAGGCATATTTTAAATTAATTTATCTTTAATAAAGCGTGCAGTGCATGTTTTACGATCCTTATAAAACATTTCAGTTACATTTTTAAGTGCTGTTGTTTACAATGAATATTTATAACTATTAGTTTTGTATGAATGTTGTTATTTGTCTATATTTCTTTCAATAATAAATATTTTGATTGTAAGCAAACACTACACGGTGAATGGAAAAAGAAAATAGTAGAATTTCGCATGTTTATCTCTTAGCCTAATGATAACGTCACATTATTGTTTTCTTCAGCTACATTTATATACCTTTTATAGTATCTAACAATAGTTTCCCATTGAATTTATGTATTTTTTTATTCTGATGTAGAACCAAGAATGAACATGTTCATTTACCAACATCGCAAATTCAGCTTTTTCTTGCATTATCATTTATACTTCAGCATGAACCGGCAAATGCAATATCATGCAACATTATGCAACATGCAACATTTGTTATAATGTTTTAATACATCTCATTTTATTCACCAATATCGCTCAAATTATATACAGGGTAATTCAAGGGGATAATAATGATACAAAGTTCACTGAAAGATATCTCGAAAGTGATGAGGAGAACATCTCTTAAAGGTCTCTTTGCAAAGGTATGAAGCGTTTTCTGTGATATGAAGACAAAAAGTACATTTCAATCACAGGAACTAACTATCAAATTACCAAAACGTCTGTTTGCAAGTTCTGGTTAACTAACCTGTAACTAATTAACACAGCAATGCTGCTTCTCAGTCTGAACTATCAAGTTCTGTGTGTTTTGTGACACTTTGTGTTTGTGTAAAATAAACTTGACAACAAAAAACGCGCTTAGAGAGTTAAGCTTTAGTTAGCAGTAAAAATATCTACAGTTACCCTGCGTTTGAAAAATAGGTAATAACGATTTATACCAGTTACAGTTGGAATGAAAAAGCTCAGTTCCACCCTCCACCACCTCCAATACTTAAAGCGTTCGCTTTTAAATTACTTGCATTTTACCCAGGCGGGGATCCAGGATTACGTCGGGGCAAGTAGTGAGGGTTGTCTACTTTCAAGGGGATTGTCAGGTTGTTTACACTTATTATAAAGGAATTAAAGAGGGACATGGTAAACAGGAGTATAAGAACAAAACGCACATTTATTTAATTTGTTTTTCAAACAAAAAACTCTCTACGTCTTTCCCTTTCCTCATTTTTTTCTGCAAGTCTGAGGCCTTGGGGGGCAATAGCATGATGTTTAACATTGCAAAGGAGCTATTTTCACATTTTTTTAATCAATGGCGTATGGAAGCCCAGTTTTAAGTACTTTCCCATGTAATTTAGATCACAGAAGTCAATAGCATTGAAAACCTGCTAGAGTGTGATAGGTATGTATTATACGAGCCCCTCCCCACTTCAGTTGGACCACCTCAAGATTTGTAACATGACGAAACTATTTACTTCTAAAGCAATTTATCTTCTCAAAAATATTTTAGATACACTCTAGTAAAAAATACATATTAGAAATCACTTAGACCTATAACTAATAGAACACCTGAACAAATAAACAATGTGCGAATAAATGCGCGAAGTTAACAAGCAAAAATTGAAATATTACCATTGGCTAACATCACCTTTATTTTTTATTACGGCTGAAATTCTTTGGGGCATAGTGTTAACTAAGTTTTGGCAAAAATTTGGTGTAAAACAATCCCATATCTCCTGAAGCTTTTGTCAGTTCGGTGATTGTACGAGCAGGATGTTGTCGTAGAACCTTCTCGTGCCACAAAGTTTCAATAGGTGACAAGTCTGGACTGCTAGAAACCCATTTCAAAAGTGGTACATTATTTTCTTTCATCCATTGTATAGTCTTCTTTGAGGTATGGCACGCTACATCATCTTGCTAAAACACAAAATCTTAGCCGGATGTCAAACATTCTTCCATCACTGGTAAAAGCGATTCTTCGAAAATTGCCAAATATACTAAGTGACATATATATCCGAACACCCAGTTTAAATGGTTTTATTTTAATAAAACTTTGTATAAGTACTTAATGAAGCATAATAAGTAAATGATAAAAATTTCAAAATGATTGCACTGCTTTAAAGCCCTTTGACCTTTAATAATGTGTGGATGCACCCTGATGTGCTACGCATTCTCCAACGCGCCTAGGCATGCTTCTGATCAGGTGGTCAATGTCTTCCTGTGGTATCTCATTCCAGGCAACCACCAACTTCTCTCGAAGTACTTCTAGAGTCTGAGGAGGACGTTGCAAATTGAGCAATCTCCTACCCATCATATCCCACACGTGCTCAATTGGGGATAAGTCGGGAGATCTTGGTGGCCATGGTAACAATCTGACATCATTATGTTGAAAGAAGTCTATTGTGACTCTTGCAACATGTGGTCGGGCATTATCTTGTTGGAAAGTTGGATCTGCCAGGTTGTCAAGATAGGGAAAAGATGGGGTTCTAGAACTTCGTGGATATAACTACCTCTGATGAAGATTAAAGGTGACCTGGAACCATAAGCTATAGCACCCCAAACCATAACTCCAACAGTGTGATGAACATGTCTTTCAACAAAAAACTGTGGATTCCTCCTTTCACCACGTCGCCTTCTAACCCTGGCACGACCATCGTGCATGCCTAAACAAAATCGAGACTCGTCACTAAAGACAATACTGTTCCATTCTTATCCCAGAGTGACCGTTGACTGCACCAATCAAGGCGATTACGTCAGTGTTCTCGAGTTAAATGGAGGACCCAGTGTGGCCGGTATGAAAACAAGCCAAAACTTCTCATTCGTCGGTAAACACTTCGCACGCCAATAGGTCTTCCGTGTTCTGCAAACCATTCATTTGCAATGGACCTGGTAGTGGAGAAACGGTCCCTTAAGGCCAATAATCTTAGGCGGCGATCTTCACAGTCTGTTGTTCTACGGCGGCGTCCAGTGCCCCTTGCTCTTTGCGTACGGCCTTCTCGAAGCCATGCCTGACAACACCTAACCACAGTGCCTACACTTCTTTGCACTCTAACTGCAATTGCCCGAAAAGAAAGTCCAGCTTCCCGAAGTCCCACTATACGGCCCCTATCAAACTCACTAAGTTGACGAAATCGTAGAGGTCTTCGTACTCTAGGCATCGTAACCGATCGTAAAGGATGTCAAGAACCAAATTCCGCCAACGTTGATTCTTTACTGCGGCTGAAATATTCATTTTTAGAGCGTTAGTGAATTAAAAAAAAAGCAGTATAAAAACCGGAATGTCCAACTGATAAGGCTGAAAATTTTTTCACTTGTTATCTACAGTAAGATAAATACATTCACCAACTTTTATTAAAATAAAACCATTTAAACTGGGTGTTCGGATTTATATGTCACTTAGTATATTTGTTTGTATCCACATTTCCATCAATAACATGAAGTTTTTCTACTCCTTTTGATGACATACTGCCCCAAACCATAATGGATGCTGGAAATTTCACTTTTCTCTTCAGACAGTCTATGTTCGTTAGCCATCTAAGCCGATTTTTCTTTTGCAGTGGAGTTAATAGTGGCTTTTCTTTGGCCTATAAAGAAATTGTGCAACTTTAGGGTCTTTACTTCACTTTTTTTATAAGAAAACTTACCTTGCAAGTGCTAAATCCCAGTTTCTGGGGCTCTCTATGAGTTGTGGACCTCGAAATTCTCCTTCCAACAGCGTCACTCCACATAGCACTTAATTGTAAATAATTGGCACGCCTGTTTTTCACGATTAATCTTCTTAATGCTCTTCGGTCGGCATTTATGATATTACTTTTTTCACATATCGTGGCTTAATATTAACTAATCCAGTTACGTTATACCTTCTAACAATATTTCTCACACTGTACCGCGATAAGTCTAACAAAGTTGCAATTTCTGAGTTTGATTTCCCAGAATTAAAAAATTTAATTATCAGTAACCGAATTTTCTCAGCTGTGATTAATAAAAATAATTATCATGGCTTTTATTTTTCACAGCCACCTATGCGTTATAGACTTATTTTGCATTGAAATGAAAATAGGTTGATATGCTGTAATTGCAACATGTGTTATTTTTATGCTGCAAATTTGATTAGCGAGTGATACAGTTGGTATTTTCTACTATATGTATATTATCAAAATGTTCATTGTTAATATTTTAAACCTATAACACCCTGCTACATTTTCATTATTTGTGTTTGATAAGATTCAATAGTTGGGCCAACTGAAGTGGGAAGGGGCTCGTATATGGCGTAATATGTTAATAAAAGCCTCATCTAGTATGTTGCAAGACTTTCCCTGTAAAAATGTAAATACATCAATTTTTATCACTGATTTCAAAAAATATGCATCGTCGTCTCGGTCCAACTTTATCGAACCTTCTGTCGTCTAACAGTTATTTATACTGCGACAGATAATTTAATAAAAAGAAGGAAAAATATAATGAGGTTTTAAAAAAGGTTATCACACCAATTATTTTAAATAGATGATTCCAGAGACGTTGACACCATCATGCATGTACTGTGGGCAACAATGTAACACAAAGAATGCTTCCAAACAAACCATATGCATAGATTGTTCTGGAAATAAGGCTTTATTAACATAAATCTAAGGGATAATTTTAGTCGGTAGAAACGTAAAGTCTCAGAATGACTAGAAATATATGAGACATCAAAGCAAACATGTTTTAATATATTAATAAAACTCACCGATCCCTCCAATTTCTTAATAATTAACTTATGTATAATATTGAAAAAAATATTATTTTTGCCTGAGGCTGTTTATTGAAATAATAAATGATCCGTTACATCGGCAAAGTTTACGTACAACGAAGATTAGCATCACTTCGCGATCAAAACAACTCCTCCCCCAGATCCAGGCAAGACGACGGCCAAATACATTAGCAACAATAAATAATGCCGTCAAGTAGTTTGTCTCTGCACCTTCCACGCAACGCTGTCATTATTTTGGTACAAATTAGCATTCTGATACAAAATCTAGCTACGAACATCTATTACAGTAAAAAAGCCCATACAATTAGTTGATAGTCCCTATCCAATTGACAACGTTGTGATCTAGAAATTTGATTCTTTCCTTCTGACAATACCGACCATTTGACAACGATGCTAAGTAGTAGTAGTGTGGGGAGGAAGAGCCTGATAACTAAGCCATCTTTGACCGTTTTTGCCGACCTCAATGTGCCTTAGAGTCGATGTGCACATCTAGCTACCCAGCTCTTATTGCTATGACTAACCTCACCACACGCCAGATACGGAACCACGACACCAATCGGTCTGACGGCGACGCAGGTATATCTAGAAACAAAGTTTTAAGGGAGAATCTACGTAGGATGTGTGAAATATGTCTAATACCCTCCTCTATAACCTCCAGCCCCCAATCTCAAGTTCCTACAGCTTTCTTATGAAAATCACCAGGACCAGGAGCCTGTGAAACGTCAAAAATGAACTTTGGGCAGTTTTTATTTTTGCGTTTTTTTATTGGCGTAGAAGTAATCTTATGAAAAAAAATACCATCAGAATACAAACAGTACTTTTCAAGTTATAGACGGGCCAATGTTTAGCAGACAGACAGGGAGACTGGCCGACAGACCGATCAAGAATTCTGGGTCATAAGAAAGTCTTTCCGTGAGTGATTTTACTTTCCGTAAACCATACACTTTGTTAAATGATCACTGATTCATGTACTGTGGGATTGTTATTCCGACGCTCATTTGTTATGTGCGCAATTCGATCGATTGTAATGTAATTAGAATAATTACTTTTAATTCGTATGACTGATCTAAGAGACTAATACACCTTTGTGAAGGGTTTGACAAGCTAAACAAAGCTATTCGTCGCCAACTAGGATTTAATATAATTTTGGCATTCGAACAGAGTAATATCTACTAGACAAGCGAAAAGCTCGCGTTTGTGGAAGAAATTTTCCGATTCTATTTTTTTCATAACCATATTTTTGGCCAATAATATGAATTAGGAGCTTGCAGTATACATTTTTTTGAAAATTACAAACATTATTTTTGTTTGTATATATGATTAATTTTTCATCATTTACTGAGTATACTTAGGTATAATTTCACATATTTATAATCGTTATTGTATTTTTTGTATTTTCAAGGGTGAAGTGGCAGAATAGCTCCAAGCTAAACTTCGCCCTTAATAAAATAATTTATTATTATTATTGTCATTATTATTATTATTATTAATAGAACAAAGAAAATATTATATTATCAATTTAACCCTAATTTTTCATTAAAAAAGGGGGTACAAGTTACATTCCCGCCAACGATCAGGTCTCTAGTTAGAAAATATGAAGAGAGGTATTAAATCTGACAACTCTTAGGCCCCTTAGTGCTATCCTGTCACAAAATCCACTCTCAGTTTGAATCTACGCTAAACTACCAGATTATTATAAATTAATAGTTTCCGAGATTTCCTGATTAGTATGTACTTGTGTGTATCTACCCTTAGCCTCATTTAATCCAGTCCTGTCGTAAAGTTCGATTTCATCTAACATGACCTTTCTGACAGATTTCAAGTTCTAGATCAAATAGTTTTCACGACAAATGTCTGTCAACATGGAAGCGACATTGTCCCCACAAACATAGTCAACCCCTCCCTACCCCAACTCAATCATATAATTTCTAGAATCGTTTGTTGATGTTCCTTATTTCAAAGCTAAACTCATAATCATATTTTAAGGCTGACCTAATTCGAGCCACACGTTCCCAACAAAAATTTTAAAAGTGCTGGTGGAAATTCTTCATTCCTGAATTCCTTTGTTCATTTACATTGTATTAAGAAACCAAACAAAAAAACCCTGTATCTCTAACTTAAAAAATACTTAGTATCAAAATCAGAAGAAGGCAGATATATAATGTTTTCCAATGACTTCCAAGGCGGGAAAATTGTCGGTGGTAAAAGTCCACCAGGAGTCTACACTTTATATCATCTAAGCTTTACCATCCGAACAATCTGGCTTAGGTTATGCAATATACTGAATATTATTATCCTTGTCTTTTACTGGAGGGATTAGTTGCTTACTCTTGTCTTACCTTATCACATTCATCAATCTATGTAAACGAGGATAGGGTTGAATTGTGTTATCTCATCTTGTCTTACGTTCTGTCCTGTAGAGTGGACAAATTGTTGGGTTTTTAATTTACCTATTTAGACTACCTTTTACCTTTGTGATTACTATTGATTACCTTTATTAGTTCGTTTATCTTATCTTACCTTTACGTTATATTTCCTTGCTTTTGCCGATTCATGTTTTGGATGTGTCGTAGCTCATTTCCCTGTCTTGATCTTATTATTACCTAATTTTGTCTTTTTATACCGATTTTGACCTTTTGTACCGATATTGACCTTTAGTGTTGATTCGTTACTTATAGGCTTAGAGTATTTTTATGGGTGAGAATTTTTGTGTGAATTTGGATATCCTCTTTGATCAAGTATAATTAGTTTTATTCTTGTCTCTATAGCTTATTAGTGGCTCAGCATTATTAATTATCGTCGGTGATCTACTTTGCAGATACCCTCCTCCACCAAGCAGAAGGGGGGTGCAACGCGTCAAAATCACGCAATCTTGTTTTTCTTAAGGCAAACAGCTCCAAATCAACTACAAAGCTGGAGGAGTGTGAATGGTGGGTCTCCTCCAAACCTTCTCATGCTGAAGGTTAAAATCTCATAAAAAATGGAGTGATAGATCCCAAACCAAAATAACTAATCGAAAGGTAGGCACAAGAAAGGATGTTACTCCATAAACTGGTGATTGGGGCTGAATATCCCAAAAGCTGGAAATCAAACGGAGGACCCGCACCATATAACCTAGAATTCAACAAGAAAGTGACTGACACCTGGGTATTTCTCAGCAAGTTTCGAAATTCATGTCCCGAGCCATTGATGCTAAGTTGCATGGATTTATCATCAATTTAACATTTTTATTATATCAATAAGTATCTAAACTAATATTTTAGAAGCCAAAATGTAGATAATATATTGATAAAAAAATACGATTAATTTTTTAGTGTAAAAGTCATGCCCTCATCTCGTCCCTGGGTCCGAAATTAATAATAGAAAAATATATACAATGAAATCTGTTCATATTCTTATAAATTGAATATTACTAAAATATTTGGTGATAAGTATGGATTGTATAGTCAAGCTTTCATTGCTAAAAAATAAATATGCATATAAAAAAATCTATTTAAACTTGGCGATACTGCTAATAATGTCTACATGGCGGTATTTTGTAATAGTATAAAGAGTTGCTGGGAAAAAGCACTGGATTTCAATAATTACAACATTACATTTCTCTGTGTCATTACCTCACTGTTTATATTAAAAGGTAAGTCATCACACTGTTCAAATGTTTTGAAGATTTTTTTCTTGTTTTAGGGAGTACCTACAATGCATTCACAAAATGCTAAATCAATTTGAAGTGATGTACTGTTGGTTACGGTATCGTTTGCGGTTTGGTTATTGTTTAACTCCAGGTTGTGTGGCATGTGTTTTCAATTTTAACCATGAGGGACCAACCATATTTTATGAGAAAATTTCTGAGATAGTCATTAAAAAGTATAATAACATTAGTGTCCAAAAGATTTCAACACAATACTAAGTCGCTAAGGAAGAAAGATATAATACCTGTGAAATAATACAATCAGTAAACTATGAAATTTGCCAGAAGAAAATCATTGGAAAGGGTTTGGCCTAGGAATTGGTACTATCATTAATAAAGAGAAATTCAAATTACTTAGAAAAATAAAGATTTATTCAAACTCTAGTTAAATATTGTGATAACAGTTGTACTATTGTCACCTACAACATTTAAAGCGACATAAATATGATTAACTGCAGGTTGGTACAGGAGGCTGCAACCAATCGAAACCTTCCAGCCGGTGGGTTGTGGGAAGGTTTTGTTGTACAAATCAGAAAATATTCTTACAACTGTTTGAAGATCATTTGGATGCAGCTCGTACGCCGCTTTCAAATCTTTCTGAGCCTCGAACTCGTATGTGATGTTAGGCACGCTGCTAGAGTTGATGGAGATCTAAAAAACATTTCAATTGATTAAAAAGAAACTGTATTCTCTCAATAAGATGAAAGAAAATTAAAATAATAGAGGAATAAAAAGAAAGAATTCAATAAAAAATAATAGCTAAATTGGGTAAATAGGGCATCAGGTTCAAAGATTGCCGCAATAAACTGCCTTGTTACTACTTGTATATCTCGTAGTATGTTACTTCTTTAAACTTGCAGTCTTACCTCAGGAATCTCACTACGTACTGCCACCATAGCAAAAATAAGAATGAATGTGATTTTCAAAGACATATTTCGATGTTGTACGGATTTTTGGAAAGGCTTATCGAACTTGATGTTATTTGTACTAGTGGATCTTAAGGAACTGATTGTATTATATACAAATTTTGAAGCACTCATCAATCATCAATGCATTAATCTATTCACTTTCTGGGAACAAAATCTATCAATACATCAGCATTATCATCAAATTTATATTTTTTCTCATATGCGACTGATTGGGTGCGAAACAATGCTGTTTGCGGGATTCACTACAGATCTTTATCAATTACATAGGCAAACAAATTTGAACCGACCCTCTTATCCAGAAACCAGAATATACCTTCCCGAAGGTTTTTGATGCACTGAATACGAATCCGTTTTCCAGATCTTTCAGTTCGCTTCAGTATCCAAAAAATCCAAATCAAAAAGGTACAAACAAGGCACTGTTTACCAATATCTAAGGTTATATAGCATGGTGATTTTTTTACAAAAAACCATAGACACCATTTCAAAGTACAAACCTTGAACTTGCCGTTGAGCTTGCTTTTTTACACCGAAACAGCTGCGCAAGCAGAAGCCTAAATGCCAGGATACCGCGGCTGCTATGAGGAGCTTAAAGAAACTTTGATAATTTTGAGCTGCGCTAGAACGCTTCTTGTTCGTCAAGGTATAGTTTATCTGAAGTCACTTGAAACACTGTGAAATACCGGGTGCGTTTTATATATCTATATTTAATACGCTCTGTTGCTGCAAAAATCGCCAAATTTCGCAGCAAATATCCCCCGTATAAGATCAAAGGCAGTTTCACCGGTCCACGTGGAGTAAAGCACGCCTATGCGTGGACATAGCCAATGAGAAAGCGTGTATTTCAGAGCTCCGAACAAGTGCAGGTGCACTGCAGGTGGCTACTGAAAATTGAAACAGTTTAGCCAGTGCCGTGTAGCGGTGAATAAACGTGTTTTCTTTAGTCTGTCCGTGTTTTTTCATAGATTTTATTAGTTTGTGTGTTTTTGACTTTTGAATACTCAGTTTACTTGTTGATTTTATTGTTGTGTTGATTGTTCTTGTGTGTCCTAAATATGTCTCTTTGGAGACCTTGGGAAAATGCTCCAAGCCACGAGGAGATGGTTGATGAACCTGTGCAGGCAGAATTCTTTCATAAAGATTTAGAGGAACAGACCCAAAGAGTAATCCTAAATATGTATGATTGTCTGAAAAACGAAAATCCAGATTCCTCGCAAAATCAAATTTTAAACAGAATTTGTATCCTGACAAAAATCAGGTCTACCATTTATCGGGTTATAAAAAGGGGAGATGTAGTCAACCATTCCTTCCACAGAAAGCGCATAGGGCAAAAATTAAAAAGAATAGACGTGGGTTTTCAGGAAGATATTCGTCGTATAATATACGGATTTTATAAAGAAAATTTGGTGCCCACGTTGGAAATGATACGGGATAAATTAAAAGATTATCCTGAAGATTTTTATAATTACAAATGCTTAGACTCACTGTAAAACTGTGTGGTTTTCAATACAAAAAATTAGATAAAAGAATGGTGATTATGGAGTCGTCTCGAATCGTTGAATTGCGCCAAGAATTTTTGCACAAAGTTAAAATCTATAGAGAGCAGAAAAGAAATCTGATTTACCTGGATGAAACGTGGTATGATACCCATGATGTTGTGCAGTACGGCTGGGTTGACGACAGCAACAAGTGCATTTTAAATGCACCATGCAACCGTGGAAAACGAATCATTATTCTCCATGCTGGCAGTGAAAATGGATTTATACCTAATGCCTTGCTGTTATCTGCCAAAAATATCAAAGAATCATGTGCCGACTATCATGAGGACATGACCTCCGACTTATTTGAAAAGTGGATAGAGCAGCAGTTAATACCAAACATTTCCCCAAATTCAGTGATTATTATGGACAATGCGCCATACCATTCCCGACAGAAAAACAAAATTCCGAATACAGGCACAAAAAAACAAGACATTATTGATTTTATGAAGGATAAGGGAATGGAAATACCACAAAAATCAACCAAAGCCATATTATTGGATCTTATTAAAAGACAAAAATTTGAAAAAGAGTATGTTGTTGACAATCTGCTTCAGCAAAATGGCCATGAAGTATTACGTCTACCTCCCTATTACTGCATTTTTAACCCGATTGAGTTGGTCTGGGCTGCTTTAAAAAAAAAGTAAGAAAACATAATCAGACCCCTCAATTAAGTGAATCGCTGTTGGCCACAATAAGAGATGCAGTATCTCATATTGCTGCCACAGACCTATGGAAGCAGTGTTCTAGGCATATTATTGAAAAAGAAAATGAATATTGTGTTTTGCCTCCTGTAAATCCCGTTGTAATTCCTCTACAAGATGACTCTAGGGACAGCTCCGAAGGCGAGGATGATATATAAATACCTATAATGTAAGTCTTTATATACCTTTTTATATACCTACCTGCTATGTAAATATTTGCCTATGTCAAACGTTGGAATTCTGTAATTTTTCCATTTCTTAACTTTCAGTCAACATAAATTAAACTCCCAATATAAGTATTTTTTATCCCAAATCAAAAAAATAAGAAGATAGTAAAATCCATTTATTGTGATATAAAAACATTATTATTATCGTTCTAAATAAATAACCGCACGCCTATGATACGTCATGAAATTACAAAGGACGCGCCGACCAAAGGTTTTTATGCTATTTCAAGTGACTTCAGATAAAGAATACAATACTATGCTTTGGAAGCATTAAACTGTACAAGATTGTTGCATCCCAAGCAGTGATAACCTCCAGGTCTCTCGTCAGTCGGTGCTAACTTCTTTTCTCCAGCTCAGCAGCAAAGATCGGCTTGTCACTTTGAACTGCTGCATGCAGAGTGCGGTCATCAGCAAAGCTAAGAAGTGGATTGATCGTACAGGACAGGAGGTCGTTGATACGTAAGAGGAATGCTGTCACAGCCAAGGCCGATCCCTGTAGGCGCCAGTTGGCGTTGGAAGTAAAACATAATATCTCATTTTGGAAATTTTTCGCGACTAGAATACTTCCTCGCCAGTAAACATGGGAAGTAAATGTGTGCAATCGAAAGTAAGAACTTTAAATTCGGTCTTGACATGGTACAAGTATCATCGTCATATCACATTTGCGATAACTGCACGTGGTAGTAAAAAAAGGTATGAAATTGTATTCTTGATCATTAATGACGATTATGAAACTTCATAACTATCTACGCGTGAACTGACGTTGAATGCAGGTATCGTGGACAACATACGAAGCATGTGGAGTATGTCGCGCGACTGCTTCGATAAGAATTTTTAACTTTCCCTTCGCACACGTCAAGAACCAGAAGTATAAAAAAACGCAAGACCTTTTTGTATGCAAAATTTATTTTCTACAAAAAATAGTAGTCTTTTAACTTTTAGATTCTTAGTTTACACATTATACAGGGTGTTAGCGAAATAATATTCGTAACTTCAAGAGGTGATTCCTTGCATTATTCTAAGCAAAAAAGTTCATTACAACCTATGCCCAAAAATCAACCGTTTCGGAGCAAAAAAAATGCTGAACTTCTCTTCTCTTCTTTTTAGTCATGAAATAAATTAATGTTGCACCTTATTAATTTAAATTCATATGCCTAATAGCGTAAAATATATCAATACATCTATTTATTCATTAACTGTCTCTAACAAAATAATTTACTTGTTTATTAAATACAATTTTCCAAAGAAAAACAGACAAACAAAATCCCAAACACAACTGGCAACGTCGTACTCCGCCTGCACTGCATGTATCATCGCGTGTTGTTGCGATTACTAATACATTTAACTGTAACTTTATGTGATTTACGGATGTTGGTTCTTTTTTCTCTTTTCGTGCATCGCATCGTTTCAAATAAGTGACTGATAATCGTGGGAATTGGTGGTGTGTATTGCCACGTACCGGTAAGTTCTGTCATTTTTTTAAAGTAAATGTACTGTACTGAAGGCGTTATTAAATAAAAAATATTAGCCACAAAAAATTGCGTAAAAGTATTTAATAATTCAGGGCATATTTTCAACAAAAATACCATACAAACGTAGACAATTCGATGAATCAGTTGCGATCGTCGTATGCGGTTGCGTTGCAGCGTTGCCAAATGTTTGAGAAAATTTAATTATCTACGACTCACTTTTCTCGAAAACGATTGATTTTCGGACAAAAGTTATAATAATTTTTTTGCTTAGAATAATGCAAGGAATCACCTCTTAAAGTTACGAATATTATTAACATAACACCCTGTATATTCCGCTGCTTGTTATGACTAAAAGCACACTTTACTGAGTTAAGATCTCATCAAGATGCTCACTTCTATAATACCATGAACAGGGATTTACTAATTACTCCTCAAGATAGACTGGCCCTTACTCAAAGGATTTATAGGTACTGGGTGTCCCGGAAATCGACGTCAATCCTGAAACGGGGGATAGGCCAAGATATAATAGATACCAAAAAAATATAAAATAATCTAAGTTGTCTATAGCTTTTAAAAAAAATTGGACACCTAGTGGTGATATTTTAGATCCCGTTATCTGACGTACAGTGTCATTTTACGTTGTGGCAGTAAGACACACACACACACCCTCCTACCCTGTGCGGTCCCTCCACCACCCCTGTTCCAGGCAACCTCAAACCCTTGAGGAGTGGGGGGAAGAGCAATCTGCTCCTCCCCCCACTCCCGCCCAAAGGCCTGGAGTGGCGCTGCGTGGTTCAGGCCGCTTGCGCATTCCCCGAGTGTGTGCTGCCGAACGAGCTATCCCCCCTTCCCCAATTTTGCCCCTTTTTCCCGAAATTTGACTCGATCGCGCACGCGTCGCGGAAGCGCGTGGTGGACGTTTCTTCCAACTGTCGGTTCTCGACTTTATGGACGGCCTCTTTTCTTGGGGGTCCTGCGCTGGGGGCTTTTGACCTAAGCCCCTCCTAAAGGTTGGCAGTAAGACAGATAGTAACGCCACTTTTATTAATTCATGATTGTGTAGTGCTACCACGTCGGTGTACACTGTACAGGAATACGCTAACCTGCACCTGATTTATGGGGAATGTAGATGCAATGCTAGTGCTGCAGCTGGGCTTTATCGTGAGAGGTACCCAAATGCCGCTCACCGAGTTTTTGTGAATGTGCACCGTGTACTCTCTGAGGAACGATTCCCAAATCAAGCATATGGTGAAGGAAGAATTTCCTTTCCTTATGAGGAAGTCGTGCTACAAACAGTCGAAGAAGACCAACATGGGTTTCATGTAGAAAACCTATAAAACGTCAAAAAAAACCTTTTTAGGGCGCAAACAGTCATTCCGCTTTGCTCACCAGGATCGTTGTGAACGTCCATCTAAGGAGGAATCACGCAACTAAACTACAAGCATTATTGGTTGCATGTGTCTTGTGAGGCCAAATAGTCCTTGTCTGTAGTTTTTATCTCTGAGAAGAAAGTTGGTTGAATAGCAAGATAGCATCTGGATGACTATGTGTATTAGTCTGCATGTGTGATATTTGCTGTGTGAGAAACTCATTACTGAATATGAGGCCAATGAAGTATATCTATTGGAAGTGCCCGACGGGTTATTTTTATGTTGTGCTTTCTGAAGAGAGGTTATGTTCAAAGTTATAAATTACGAAAAACTGAGGAGAATTGCGGGAAATCATCACCGCGCCCGCGTTGTGTGTACATATAATTACTGTTAGCATGAATGAACTTACGTTATATCTTCTAACAATATTTCTCACACTGTACAACAATGTTGCAATTTCTGAGTTTGATTTCCCAGAATTAAAAAATTGAATTATCAGTAACCGAATTTTCTCACTAATAACCTTTCCTCTACCCATTTTGAAAACCTTAACTACCCAAAACTATTTTAAACGTATTCTGACAGCTGTGATTAATAAAAACAATTGCCATGGCTTTTATTTTTCACAGCCACCTATGCGTTATAGACTTATTTTGCATTGAAATGAAAATAGGTTGATATGCTGTAATTGCAACATGTGTTATTTTTATGCTGCAAATTTGATTAGGGAGTGATAAAGTTGGTGTTTTCTACCATACATTATCAAAATGTTCATTGTTCATATTTTAAACCTATAACACCCTGCTACATTTTTATTATTTGTGTTTGATAAGAAATAAATAAGATTTTAATAGTTAGGCCAACTGAAATGGGAAGAGGCTCGTATATATATATACGTATATATATACATATATATATATGTATATATATAGGTGAAAAATTAGAGCTTCCGCCTTTTGTTGGGTACTTCGACAAAAATTTAAGCAAAGAGGACTCTTTATACTTTTTTATTCTCTCTAGTTTTCAATGGACTTTGCCATCATCATCAGGAGCTGCAATTATATTGATAACAGTGGCAACAATAGTGTAAAATGAATTTAAATTAACTTAATTTACAGTAGTATGTGAGGATGTTGCTAATTGTTGTTTACGTTCAGGATGAGGGAAACACCCAGTAACATATAATATACAAATAATAGCTCAACTTCGCCCTTTTATAATGTATTCATTATAAATAAATTATTATTACTTACCTAAAATTGATGGATGCAGCCATGCTCGGAAGCATTGTTATTGAAACTATTGAATGTAAGAAATAAAATCTTTTATTTATTCAGTTTCAGTTGAAGATCGTTACAACAGTAGTTACATTATCGATTTTAACGTTAATAGCGATATAAATGAAATTCCTGGCATTATAATATTCCCATTGGTTACAGCCAAAAAATACTTTCCAGCCACCTGATGAGGGATGTATTGTTTCAAATACATCACTGATCGTCCTTGCGATATGGTAGGTATCACCGGGATATGTGGAGTATGCTTCTCTCAAAACTTCGACAGCGTCTACTTCGTATTTGGCATTTGGAACACTGCTGGACCTAACAGACATCTGAAAGCATGAACGAATCTTGTTATTTAGGTCACAAGGTCCGGAGAATCAGTGTAGTTATTGAAAATATCTATTATAACCTTACCTCAGGAACCACGGCATGCACTGTTGCTAAACTAAGAACTGAGATCAGAATAATTTTAAAATCCATCATTATATATCGTTATCACTTATTTCTGTTTCAAGATCCCCTGTAATTACTGCGGTAGACAATAAATGTGTGATCATTTAATATATACGGAGTTGTATATATTTTTTGACTTGAACTACTTAATAATAATGAGTCATTTTCCTAAAACCAATCTCTATTCTAACTGATACAATGTAATCAACTTCTTATATTTTTATAAATCATCCATGACAAAGACGTTTTAGTTCACTTGAATGTTATCTTTCTAACAGAGATTTTGTTCATTAGATATTGTTTCCGTAGATTCTTTGAATATATCTCTAGTACGCATGCACATGAATAATGTATAGTATTATACAGGATGTTCAAAATTTCAAATGACAAGGGATATCGAGTAATAGCTTGTTTGAAAGGTATGTTTTGGACCTTGTTACTAAATTTACTCAAACTGGATCTGTTGCAAATAAAAAACGTGATTATCGGAGAGTTTCGGATGAAGCCGCTCAAGTTGAACTTTTTGGTCATTTTGGAATAAATCCTAATATGTAGTTCATTACGCAAAATTGTTGCTGCAACTGGTATTTCATCAGGCTCTGTACACATAGTTACTAAACTCGATACCACTCGTCATTTGAAACTTTTTATGGGGTTGGCCCTAGGGGGCAGAGGCTGAAAGTAGTTTTTGGCTTAAAACTTGTCTCATTTGACAAATCTTTTGACGTCTTTTGGCGTTTTTTTCTTTTGATCAGTGGTTTTCGATGAATCCGTGGTGGTTTTGAAATGAACACCCTGTATGTTTTAATATGTCTCATTAAAGGCCCAAATGCATCTAACCACAAATAATGATTGTTTGGAGATTTCGTATACGAGATTTATGACTTAAATAATGAGCACCATGCAAATGGATTCTAGTTAAAAAAAGACTAAAAAAACACGCTTTAAGAGCAAATCGAACAAAAGAACAGAAAATAATTTTCGTGTTACTGCAATAGAAAGTCAAACAATCAAGAATGACTAATAAATTTGGAATAAGATCAATATAAAAATTAAGATTATACGAGCGATGTATTTTAAGTTTTGCATATAGAAACATAGTAGGCCGCGCGGATCGAACGTCAGTACTGAATCTTAACCTCACTCTTTAGTAAACTTAAATTCAAAGTTTCACCGCAATACGTGCAGTGTTCTCACTACAGTAAATTTTTAAGCGTCACCAAGTCATTAGAAAAATGGAACTCAACCGAGAACATTTTCACGCCATAATTTATTACAACCTTCAGAGACAATTATCGCAACAAGAATGCCTTGCTGAGTTACCGTCTGTTTTCGGCAACGAAGCGCCACATCAGTCGACAATTTCCTGTTGGTATGAAGAATTCAAACGTGGACGGGTGAGGCTTAGCGACGATCCCAGGGTGGGTGCACCAAAAACGGCAGTCACCCAGAAAAACGTCGATGCTGTGCGCAAACTCATCATTGAAGATAGACATCTGACATATGGCGAGATTGAGGCGTCCTTGAAGATCTTAAAGACCTCAATTCAAAAAAATGTACATGAAGAATTAGGAGTAAGAAAATTAGTTTCTCGTTGGCTGTTGACTGAAGAGCAGAAAGCAGCCAGGGTTAATTGGTGACAAAAAACGCTTGACCGTTTCAATTCCGGAAACTCAAAAAATATGTACAGCATTGTGAGTGGTGATGAATCGTGGATTTACTGTTATGAACCAGAAAATAAACGACAGTCGGCTGTTTGGGTGTTCCAAGGTGAAGAAAAGCCAACAAAAGTCATCAGTTCTCCAAGGGTTTCGAAAAAGATGGTCGAGACATTTGTGTCAAAAGCGTGTCATATTGCAACAATTCCTCTTAATGAGCAAAGAACTGTTACTGTGGATTGGTTTACCACCATTTGTTTGCCAAAAGTCATCACCGAGCTTCGAAAAATCAACCCCGAAAGAAGAATCATCCTCCACCAAGACAATGCAAGCTCGCACACAGCCCAAAAAACAAGGCAGTATTTAACGGAAGAAAACGTGGAATTATTGTATCATACTCTATATAGTCCCGATCTAAGTCCTAACGATTTCTTTACTTTCCCGAAAATTAAAAACAGACTGCGTGGTCAAAGGTTCCAGTCACCAGAAGCAGTTGACGCATTCAAAAATGCCGTTTTGGATCTGCCAGCAAACGAGTGGAATAAGTGCTTCGAAAATTGGTTCGAGCGCATGCAGATGTGTGTTAATCTTCGTGGAGAATACTTCGAAAAACAATAAAGTCATTTAAAACTACCTACCGTGTTGTTTTATTTCCACATGCAAATCTTAAAAGACATCCCTCGTAACAAAAAATTCAAATATACTATAAAGGCGTGAAGTACTTGATATTAAATGTACAGAATTATTTTTTTAGTTGCTATTTACAGAAGTATGAAAATATAGTTAATTGCTCCGCACGTTTTTTTACTATGATTGAATGTTTTGTTAATATTCTGATTGTTATATTGATCTAATATTGGAAATTATGTTCTACCTTTTAGTTCGATTTGCTATTGAAGCATCTATTTTTACTCTTTTCTAACTACAATTTATTTTTGTAATTTTTAGTTTCTAAACGACAACAGAAGTACATTCAATTAAGAGCTTCTATTTTTCGTGTATTTCCTATTTGACAATAAATCCAAATTTACTTCATACCTGATTCCGTAACATCTCCATTTCGTAATCAATTTTCTTTCAAATTTCCTAAATATAATTGACATTCTATAAATCCAATGTTCCTTTCAAAATTCCCATTTTTTCAAATTTCGAAATTTCCAAGTAATTTTGAAAATTGCCAAATTCTCAAATAATTTTCCGAATTTTCCACTTATTTCCCAAATTTTCACAATTTTTGTTCAAAATCCAAAAATCATTTCCTAAATATAATTGACATTTTTTAAATCCAATGTTCCTTTCAAAATTCCCATTTATTCAAATTTCGAAATTTCCAAGTAATTTTCAAAATTGCCAAATTCTCAAATAATTTTCCAAATTTTCGAATATTCCACTTAGGTATTTCCCAAATTTTCACAATTTTTGTCCAAAATCGAAAAATCATTTTTTTTTTTATTTTTAGGTTTGATTTTTTTCTAAGATTATTGTATTGTCTTGCAAATTTTCAAGTTAAATTGAAACTGGTGAACATTAGGTTGAAAGATTCTGTTACATGCACAGGTCAAGCTAATAAATGCCAATTAAAGATAGTAATAAAAGCATAATGCTAAGAGTTCACTTTGCCCTCTCAACATAGATGGCAAGAAATACTCGAAGCATCAATAAACAATGGTACGACTAGCATCAAGAACTCGATTATTCTTCATTACAGCGTTACTTTTACTACAAGTTTCCATTTCCCCTCAATACTTCGCTTTGACTTCGTACGCCTACTGGCGGGGAAATATTGTATGCAAATGAGATATTATGTTTTTTGGATGTTATATGATATTCACATTACGAGAAACCATGTCACTCATTTCCGTCGGTCTGTCCACTAATCGAGGAAATTTTTAAACAATATTACTACTATTCCCAGGACGTGAAAGCCTTGTAGTTTTTGAAAATCGGTTCAGTGGCGGAGAAAAAGGTCAAACACAAAAAAAGAGAATCGCTTGGACAATCTTTGTAGAGGCTCCAAAATAGGGGTTAAGGATTGTAGGGTGTGGGAGCGAGTGTATCTCTATTTTTTGACGTTGCTATTATGTGTACATCTCCAACCCCAGTAACTATACGCACATATTAGGCATCATAGATATCCGTAATTTACCATTAAAACTTAGGAATATCTCATACAGTCGGGGTCGATACGTGCAACGTGGTCCCCCGACGGACAAGCGTCGACGTCGGTGGTCGTACGTCACAGTTTGCAATCGCTTCCGCACTTCACTCTGCTGTGTGGACTGTGCAGGGTGAAGGCCAATATCGTCATTCACGTGGGATTCTCTAGAGGGGAGAAGGAAGGTGATTCAATTTTTTGTTATACTTACTTGTTTGTAGCTAAATTTTTTCTCAGACGTAATCCTTTACGCATTGATGGTAACGTAGCGTGGTAAGCTGGTAAGTGCAGTTTGAACTTACTTGACGCGATTTTATTTCAACTGAACCACCGATTATGGTTGGACTCTGTAAAGAAGTGTAGTATTTGTTGATTTATTTTGCTCTGATTGTACTGATCAAATTGATCATGTGACCGAATTAATTCCCCTGCACGGTTCTTTCGTATCTACAAGTAAATTATTTCCCCTACCGGTATCAGAAAATGATAGAATTTCGTTCCATCTTCGTACTCATGTTTTATTCCCATTGATTTTACAGTTTTTCATAATGTATGTACTTTGATATAATAATAATATATATATCTCAAAAACTCTTCACCAATTGTAAAATGTGCACACAAATGAGCTGTGAAACAGTCCAAAAATAAAGAAGCTTCTTTTCTAGAGCAGACCCATTGGCATGCATTTATCAAAATTCAGATAAGTAGTGGGGACTTTCTGAGAAACACTGTATGCGTAGAAAGCACAGACTAATCATTAGTATTCAATAACTGGATTTATGAGTTACTGAAAAAATGAAAAAAAAACTGTTTCCGCCCGGGATCGAACCGGGGACCTTGTGCGTGTGAAGCACACGTGATAACCACTACACTACGGAAACGTTGACATTTCGTTTTCTAAAGCGCGCACATAACCGTAGAGAACGTAGTGTGCTTGAAATAGTACAGTCAATGAATATTAAAATCACTATATTTTATTTGTATACTGGGATTTTAATTAAAATAACAATAATATAATGCTGTTAGGATTAGACGATTTGCAAAATATGATGTCAAGTAGATTGACCCTCTGTAATACTTGTTGTTTACTAATCTTGTCCCGTCGATGTTAGTCGGGTTATTCTTTATTAATTTAGGTACGCAACCTCTGGCCTGTGGAGATACCAATACGAAAAAGTTGGATACTGTAGATACAAGCGCAAACTTGGCAGGAGAAAAAAATCAGGGCCGTCGCAAGATCAGCGGTGGATCAAGGGCCTTTGCGTCACTTGAAACCTCATCAGGTGACATTTCAATTTAAAATGTAATCAATAAAGACAGACGAGCTTTGGTTTCCTTATTGCTTGTCCCCTGATAATGAAGAATGCGGATTAATAATAATAATAAGTAATAATAATAATATGAATTTATTTTACCTGGCGGGTATATCAGGTAATCGCTGCTTTTGGTACCAACCAGGGCTAGATAAGATTAACAAACATAAAAAAATCACAGATACAAAAAAATAATGATAAAGACATATAGTACTGAGAAGTAACAGTACAACATAATGGTGTGTAAAGTGTGTAGACAGATTTAAATCACATACACTCACGCACTCACTGAGACAGAAATAATAAAAAAAGGAAATATATAAAAAACATAAAAAAGAACAGGAAATAGGTAACATTTAGCTATGTAATCACAAGTAAGAAGCATCCACGTAAAGATCAGTAGATGATAAAGTTAAATGAACATAAGTCAAACGCAACCAAACACTTAATGTAGAATCACAGCGGTTACAAGATGAAAGCTTAGTATAAAATTAGGTATTATAGAGAACAAATTGCTTTATTTGAACTTTAAAATTATTGTTACTCAAACTTTTCAGATCTGATGGTAGACAATTATAAAGGAAAGGCGCTATGTATGAGAAGCACTTTGTGAATTGTGTTGATTTATGGGGGGGCATATCAAGGGTATAACCTACAAAACGTAAGTTCGCCGAGTGATGCTGACTTCTGAATGAAAGTTTGCTGCTCAGATATGCTGGATATTTGGTTAACAGGACTGTCTGTACTATGAACAACAAGTGTACAATCCATCTCTGACGCATCGTGAGCCAGTTGACATCTTTAATGTATCTAGTAATGTGTTCCCTTCTCGGAACCCCTAATGCATACCTGATACAAGTATTTTGCACTTTTTGTAACCTATAACCTTCCGACTGCGTCATTCATGGACCATACACCGCATCAGCGTATTCAACTTTGCTGAGAATCAAAGAGTTACAAAGCTTGATCTTGGTTTGACTAGGTAATAGGTACAACATGTTTATAACTGTAAATTGTCTTCAGTTTAGCGTATGAATTTTGCAGGGGAGGGATGTGCGTATACATAATTATAGACAATCCATATCTACGTCCTTCGTGTTTCCGATTGCCGAAGTGTAAGCATATCTATGATTTATATAGGGCATATAACTACATAGACCTTCGACACAGAACTCATTTTTTTAGCTTTATTTTTAGAAATACCGAAAAATCGGTAGATTCGCCAGCACTGTGCCACATTCTCACAGGATAATAAGACAACAGCGTCGCCTACTTTCAATCAATCAATCAACCGATATAACGAATCCATTACATTTGACAGCGATAACAAGGAAAAACAAGAGCTTTTATGACCATTGAAGTAGACTGCAGTAATTTGATAGTACGGACTAAGTACTGACAGTCATGACAGGCTGTCTACTTTTTTTAGATCTTATTGTGAGATAACCCCAAAAGTGCAAAACCTTGTTAAATTTTTTTCATGGAAAAGTTTCTGACAAGAAATTAAGGTGTCGAATCATAGAACTACAGGACAAGTGACCACACAACCAACAGAACTACACTGAAAGGCTTGCCACTTGCCACCTTGCTATCTAAAACTCGTATTTCTATTATATTTTAAAACCAATATGTTTTTATAACTTGACATTATATTACCTACTTAATCTTACCCAGCTTTACGTATTCCGGCAACAGCGCTGAATAAGGCAAAAATAACCTTACGAAATAAGCTCTGCCTATTCTGAGTTGTTTCATTTCGATTACGGATAACCAAGGTTTGTACTGCTACTGCGCAAAATCCAAATAAGAAAGGTCATATAACGAAGCAGCAAAAAAATACAACTAAATCTCTCTAATATTAACGTTCCTGCTTGCAACTCGTCGGAACTTTCGAAACTGGTGTTGTTTAAGTTTTATTTTCATGAAGAAAGCAACACAGAGATGCAAACATGAAAGAGATACCACATGAGCATAACCTGAAATACATTTCTAACGCAGTGGCGGTAGTGGATAGCCCGCCTTTCTAGACATTTTTGGCTTTATCTCAGGGTTACCAGATGGTCGGGATTCGACAGAATTGTCCCGAAAAATGAAGGGTCGGCCGGAACAACGTTGTATGTATCAAAAAAGCTCAGTGGCCGAAATTAAGAAAAACAAATTTGAACCATTTTTTCAAATAACTGCGTCTATAGTTGGAGAGCACAATAAAGGAATAATAGTTATACAAGGTTATTGTAATTTAAAAATGTGATACCTATTTTGCAGCTATGGGAACCATTTTTATGGAAAACGCATGTAACAAGGTTGTATGATCGCGTTAATTACAACGTTGTTACAGGGAGGCTTTAAATGACTATAAGCAAAACAAGTATTTTCAGCAGCTCTATTTATTAAGGGAACCAAAGTACACAGTAACATATTTTTAATAACAAAAAAATACGTTCTAAGTTCATCAACGTGTTTCGAAACTAAAACTTAAATAAATATTACTGGGCTGCAGTTAATTTCTCATAAAATGTTACATACTTAAGCGGAATATAATCACTCATGTCCTCAAGGTTTTTTAATTTTTCATCTTTGATTGGAAGAAGATTGTGATACATTATAGGTAATTTTTCAGATGATATGATTTCAGTGGCAACAGTCATTGTTCCTTTTCTTTTACGATTGCTTATGGGAAATGAATTCCAGGGCTGCATAATATTATAAGATTTTCAAAATTCTCAAAGTAGCTGGAGAATCAGCGGTAAGTTGCAGCCACAATCCTTGTGTAATTTTACATTTGGGGTATTTCCATATACAACATTCCAAAGCTGTTAAATTCTCAAAGAAGGCTTGGTGCATCCAGACAACTTTAAAAGGATTTTTAACTTTGGCTTTAGCAATAACATCGACCCACTGGAATCGTTCATAAACCATAGATATTCTTTTTTGTTTACGTACATACAACGTTGTTACGCGGAAGACTGAAATGGCGCGCTTTACAAATTCGCGTCACAGTGATTGATGCGAGTAAACAGGTGGGTCTATGTTGTCAACGGGTCCCAATAGGCACATACTACGTTGTTTTACGGAAATCTCATTTCATAGAAAAATGTTATATACAACGTTGTTCCGACCCACCCTTCAAATAACAAAACACAAATTGTAAATTAAGGAAATTTTAAACTACGCGGCTTAGAGTATTTTGATGTAATAGCTTTTAATGCCCAAGTATGATGCCATTTTTTTCAAGACAATGGTATATATGTACAGACTGTCTAAGGTAAGGATCCTATGCATGGGGATCTTAATACGTGTGGAGATACAGATTAGGCTAAATTAGGAAGAAGCTGCGTTCTTTATTGCGCATTTACATGCCGTTGAGAAAACTTCATGTATTTGGGAAAGACCTTATTACGAGCCCCTTCCCACTTCAGTTGGCCCAACTATTGAAATCTAAGTTTTTTTCTTATCAAACACAAATAATAAAAATGTAGCAGCGTGTTATAGGTTTAAAATATTAACAATGAATATTTTGATAATATATAGTAGAAAACACCAACTTTATCACTCCCTAATCAAATTTGCAGCATAAAAATAACACATGTTGCAATTACAGCATATCAACCTATTTTCATTTCAATGCAAAATAAGTCTATAACGCATAGGTGGATGTGAAAAATAAAAGCCATGACAATTGTTTTTATTAATCACAGCTGTCAGAATACGTTTAAAATAGTTTTGGGTAGTTAAGGTTTTCAAAATGGGTAGAGGAAAGGTTATTAGTGAGAAAATTCGGTTACTGATAATTAAATTTTTTAATTCTGAGAAATCAAACTCAGAAATTGCAACTTTGTTAGACTTATCGTGTGAGAAATATTGTTAGAAGATATAACGTAACTGGTTCAGTTAATATTTAGCCACGATATGTGAAAAAAGTAATATCACAAATGCCGACCGAAGAGCATTAAGAAGAATAATCGTGAAAAGCAGGCGTGCCAATTATTTACAATTAAGTGCTGTGTGGAGTGACGCTGTTGGAAGGAGAATTTCGAGGTCCACAACTCATAAAGAGGCCCACAAACTGGGATTTAGAACTTGCAAGGTAAGTTTTCTTAAAAAAAAGTGAAGTAAAAACCCTAAAGTAGCACAACTTGTTTATAGGCCAAAGAAAAGCCACTATTAACTCCACTGCAAAAGAAAAATCGGCTTGGGCTAAAGAACATAGACAATGGACACCTCAACAATGGTGTGCAATACAATGGAGTGATGAGGCCCGATTCAAAGTTTGTGTTGGTGACAGTCGCAGTAGAGTTATTCGCAAAAAAAATGAAGCATTCCATGTTGACTGTCAGAAGAGAAAAGTGAAATTTCCAGCATCCATTATGGTCTGGGGCAGTATGTCATCAAAAGGAGTAGGAAAACTTCATTTTATTGATGGAAATGTGAATACAAACAAATATTTGACAATTTTAGAAGAACCGCTTTTACCAGTGATGGAAGAATGTTTGATATCCGGCCAAGATTTTGTGTTTCAGCAAGATGGTGCAGCGTGCCATACCTCAAAAGGCTATAAAATGGATGGAAGAAAATAATCTACCACTTTTGAAATGGGTTTATAGCAGCAAAGATCTGTCACCTAATGAAATTTTGTGGCACGAGATGAAAAAGGTTCTACGACAACATCCTGCTCGTACAATCACCGAACTGAGACAAAAGCTTCAAGAAATATGGGATTGTTTTACACCAAATTTTTGCCAAAACTTGGTTAACACTATGCCCCAAAGAATTTCAGCCGTAATAAAAAATAAAGGTGATGTTACCCAATGGTAATCTTTCAACTGTTGCTTTGTTAACGTCGCGCATTTATTCGCACATTGTTTATTTGTTCAGATGTTCTATTAGTTCTGGTCTGAGTGATTTCAAATATGTATTTTTTACGACTAGGGTGTATCTAAATGTATCTAAAATGTTTTTGAGAAAATAAATTGTTTTAGAAGTAAATAGTTTCGTCATGTTTAGTTTATAAAGGCATATTTTGGTACAAATCTTGAAGTGGGCCAACTGAAGTGGGAAGGGGCTCGTAGAAGCCACCACCGCTGCTCATCACCCTAGACAGATTCCTAAATCTACCCTTGTCTGTCCCGATAGTACCAGGTTAATATCTCTTAGCATTGAGTTCCATGAAATAACTTTGTAAGCTAACTAACTGTATGTCACCTTGGGTGTGAAGATTAAGAACCTCATCCTCTGTACATATTGGTTGGTACCAGCACTCGATCAATATTTATAACGCATACTTATAGCTATAGAGACCAGATGGCTTTGTATGTGATATTGTTATTAACAATTCATCGGATGACGCTTTTTTCCGAAAATGGATGGCGAAGAATAATAATGGATCTCTTTCTGTCCTGATGTTTTGTGCCATACATGATGGTCAGTTGCTTGCTGGGTATGTTCGCTTGAAAGTAGTGTTGTGATCACAATTTGCGTTAGGGATTTATATTCCAAAGGGTAAGTCATGGAATGGAAACGGTGAAAGTATATATTCCTTTTTGTAATTAGTTATAATTATACTAAGTGACATATAAATCCGAACACCCAGTTTAAATGGTTTTATTTTAATAGTTTGTGTTGGTGAATGTATTTATCTTACTGTAAATAACAAGTGAAAAAATTTTCAGCCTTATCAGTTGGACATTCCGGTTCCTATACTGGTTTTTTTTAATTCACTAACGCTCTAAAAATGAATATTTCAGCCGCAGTAAAGAATCAACGTTGGCGGATTTTGGTTCTTGACATCCTTTACGATCGGTTACGATGCCTAGAGTAGGGAGACCTGTACGATTTCGTCAACTTAGTGAGTTTGATAGGGGCCGTATAGTATAGTGGGACTTCGGGAAGCTGGACTTTCTTTTCGGGCAATTGCAGTTAGAGTACAAAGAAGTGTAGACACTGTGGTTAGGTGTTGTCAGGCATGGCTTCGAGAAGGCCGTACGCAAAGAGCAAGGGGCATTGGACGCCGCCGTAGAACAACAGACCGTGAAGATCGCCGCCTAAGATTATTGGCCTTAAGGGACCGTTTCTCCACTACCAGGTCCATTGTAAATGAATGGTTTACAGAACACGGAAGACCTATTGGCAGGCGAAGTGTTTACCGACGAATGAGAAGTTTTTTGCTTGTTTTCATACCGGCCACACTGGGTCCTCCCTTTAACTCGAGAACACCGACGTAATCGCCTTGAGTGGTGCAGACAACGGTCACTCTGGGATCAGGAATGGAACAGTATTGTCTTTAGTGACGAGTCTCGATTTTGTTAAGGCATGCACGATGGTCGTGCCAGGGTTAGAAGGCGACGTGGTGAAAGGAGGAATCCACAGTTTTTTGTTGAAAGACATGTTCATCACACTGTTGGAGTTATGGTTTGGGGTGCTATAGCTTATGGTTCCAGGTCACCTTTAATCTTCATCAGAGGTAACATGAACGCGCAGCGTTATATCCACGAAGTTCTAGAACCCCATCTTTTACCCTATCTTGACACCCTGGCAGATCCAACTTTCCAACAAGATAATGCCCGACCACATGTTGCAAGAGTCACAATAGACTTCTTTCAACATAATGATGTCACATTGTTACCATGGCCACCAAGATCTCCCGACTTATCCCCAATTGAGCACGTGTGGGATATGATGGGTAGGAGATTGCTCAATTTGCAACGTCCTCCTCAGACTCTAGATGCACTTCGAGAGGAGTTGGTGGTTGCCTGGAATGAGATACCACAGGAGGACATTGACCACCTGATCAGAAGCATGCCTAGGCGCGTTGGAGAATGCGTAGCACATCAGGGTGCATCCACACATTATTAAAGGTCAAAGGGCTTTAAAGCAGTGCAATCATTTTTATCATTTACTTATTATGCTTCATTAAGTACTTATACAAAATTTTATTAAAATAAAACCATTTAAACTGGGTGTTCGGATTTATATGTCACTTAGTATATTTATTGTTGCATTAGACAGTTGAGAATATAGCATTACTGATTCAGGTCATACGAACGTTGTGATGGCCTCAAAGAAACCTAAATCTAGAAAAACAGCTTTTTGTAATATTTTGAAGCATTCGGGAACGTGTAAATTTGCAATAATGCAATGAATGCATGCTGCTAGCAATTCCGTTTTCGCTTATTTATTGCTTTCAGTTACAATTTATTGTACAATTTATAGAAATATCTGCAATTTTTATATGTTCATGTTGTCACATGTTTCAGTGAAGTTTGAGCGAAATCTACTGTTTAGTGCTTGAGATTAAGTAATATATACGGAGCTTTCCAGAAAAACTTTTCCACTGGTACCTAAGGTGATGAGGTGGAGACCGGATGCCTTCCTGTAACATTTTATTTGTAATTGAACCTGGGGGGGGGGGGGAGGGGGGCATACGTTGGCGTGCTTCTCCCCTAGAAGCCCAAGCCTTTTTTCAATAAAATCGTGCTTGTTGTAATCGCCACCTACGTGCTGTTTAATTTTTAATCACCGATACCAACCCCCCTTCCTTCCCCCGAGACGAACACCACCTTCTCAGATTTCTAAATCCCTCCTTGGAGCCATAAGATACATAAGCTCCACATGCGTACTTTATAATCTCAAAATAAAAAATCATTACCTTTCAAAAATGGCAGACCCTTAGGCTGTGAAATTTGGGCGTTTCTTGTATAATGATACGCTTATAACTCACTAATCAGTAATCAAAACGTTATAATATGTTAATTCATCTTTTTCTCTTGGATCTACCCGAAAAGAGCTAGTTTGTTATTGATTAAAAAAGTGTCGTCATAGATTGACTATACAGGGTGTCCGCAAAGTTGGGGTTTTCCTTTTCAGAAACAACTACCTTTGAAGTAACAAAGGTAATGTGTAGTGAAACGAGGGCGACCAAGTAAAAAAAATAAAGGAAAAAGTACTGACTCTCCAGTTGACGAGAAGGGCTAAGTACGTCTCTGCCCGAAATCATACCGCTCCAAACAGAAAATGAAATCAGCTGATGCGCTACCGAGCAGACGCCGGCGGTGGTGCAGACCACGAACAGAGGTAACAAATATGACCATCGTGCAGAAACCACATTGATTGTCTTACACTTAATGGCACATCTTCTAACAAGGAAGGCAAAATGTTGCGTAAAAAGTCTAGGTATTGCATCCCGTCCAATCGATTTGGGAGAATAAATGGTCCAATGAGCATACCGTTCACCATGCCAGCCCAAACATTCACCGAAAATGTTTGTTGAAAATGTGCCCGACGGACAGCGTGCGGATTTTCTACTGACCAAACATGAGTGTTGCGAAAGTTATTCACCCCATTACGCGTGAACGTAGATTCGTCTGTCACCAATATGCACTTCAAAAAGTCCGGATTATTGTGATGTTGATGCAACAACCACTCACAAAACCGCACTCTTGCTGGAAATCGTCAGGTTGAAGGGCTCGTACACGTTGGACGTGAAACGGATACAGCCCCTCTTCACGCAGCGTTTGCCACACTAGTTTTTGATACTTGCACTTCTCTAGCCACGTCTCTAGTGCTTGTTGTTTTTTGAAACGCAATCGATTATACGGGTTCGTTTACCTCTACACGCGTGACCGTACCCGTCGGTTGAAGGTTGCATACTGACCTGACACACTGACCCCGACCCAGTTCTGTCGTCGGGTTGAGCTAGTGTCCTAGTACCACTCAGGGATGTCGCGAGTCGCGGCTACAGGATGGTATTCAGATATTTTTGATGTTGCAGAGCCCTTTATCTCGGTTCCCTTAAGACATTGGTGTATATGCTACTAAGAAAAATTGCTTATGTTTTCAAGATCTACAAGTCGTGTAAAGGAAAACCCCAACTTTGCGGACACCCTGTATATTTCTCACGCATCAGGAACAACTTCTGGGGCAATCTTTCATGTAGTGCAATGACATCAAAAAGACGTAGGTTTTGCCAGAACCAGAATTGCGCTATTTGGTCTTTCAACAAAAAAAACCTGTGTCAAACATGTCTAGCAGGTGCGTAGAATTACCGGGGTTAAAAGTGTATTAATTACTGACATCAAAAAATGCGATACATCCTCCCTCACCCCCCTATAACCCCCCACCCTCCCAATTTTCCACCCCTAAAACTTTTTGTAAGAATGAACTGGATTCTCCGAAACGTCGAAAAACAATGTTTGAAAGATTTTTAAGTTTTTGTTTCTTGCCTGTAGGGCCGCCGCGACTGAACCCATTTTCAAAAACAAAAAGCTTTTTTGTCCTTGGCGTAGTAGTACCTTGTGTAAGAATTGCATCAAAATCCGAGCAGTACTTTCCGATTTATAGCCGGTCCATGGATTGGCGGACAGACAGACAAATAGACGGAAATAAGTGACATGGTTTTTCTAGATGTACATATCATATCCAACAAACACAATATCTCATTTTCGAAATTTTTCACGATTTCAAAAGTTCCTCACCAGTATGATGTGAGAAGTAAAAACATGAAACATAGCTAAAAGTATGTTTTAAAGGCAGGCAACGTTTACTTTGTAATGTCAAGCATCGTATACTGTGCGTGTGCATAAATTATATCATTAAAAAAAACGGAAAACCTTACATTTGATTCCAAAAACCTAAGTAACTGTTAAATTGTTAAACTATAAAGAATATATCATCTAAAACAACTAGCTGTATATGACTTCTTTCATTAGGATTAGGACATCACTCATACCTAAAGGCGAGGTACACAGATAGCGTCTTTCATTTTTGGTGGACTGGTATGCTCAATTTACACACCTAATTAAGAAATTGTGTAACATTTATAAAAACTTTTATGCTTGATTTATCCCCATATCACCATCACTTGGAATTGTTCAAGGTTTATTAAACATCGAATCTTTTGAGAAGGTATTGAGTAATGGTTACTAGAAAATTGCAGTGAGATGTTTTTTTCTGCGAACCCGTGCATCACTTGTGGTTTCTTATTTAATAACTCATATTGACTAATTTCAGCGATAAACAACACTAAAAAAAGTAATTACTATGTTTAATCAGAGATTTCACTATGTATTATCGTGGTGTTGTTTCAATCTAGATTTTCCGGAGGTGTATCACCGTAAAAGTTTGAACTTCATTATGACATATTATGCAGGATGTTTCCAGATATTGTGAAAATATTTCATACTGAAGCAGTCGCAAAGGCAGAAACCCAAACACCGAGTCTGCTATCAACAGATTACAGGTAACTTATTGTTTCAATTTTTGAAATGACTAAGGGGTAGAACTAGGAAAACTTCTTCAGATACTATCTGGACACTCTAGCGGCAAGTTTCCACTGTGCAAAGTGCGGATACCGTTCGTTACTGGAAAGGGAGAAGTTCCGTTTTTAGGTAATTAAGAAAATTAAGTAGTACTATTGCTACTCGTACATTAAGTAATAGAGACGAAAAAATGAATCGTTATGATGTCTACCTGAATTTATTTGTAGAGAGATCTCAAATAAATGGCATATTAAAATTGCCACTTTTTCTCCTCTAGAAGATGACATAATTAGAATTTCAATATGTCGTTTCGTCTCTTGTCCTTCAGCATCAACTTTATTTTTTATCAAGGACACATATTGGATTTTTGCACAGATGAGTAGATTTTCTTATCCTGATTCCATAAATGTATAATACGAAACCTTAGTTATTTAAAAAAAGGACAGAATTCTCTAGGTAGGCCTTGAAATTATCACATAGTTATTTGTTTCGCATACTAGATTTATCCCAAAATCATTTTTGTCTTTTCCAGACTTTATTTGATGTCAAACAGCGTAGTCAAAGTTTAAATTCGAGGTTTCTTCTTTCGACTTGTTTTTTCATACGTAATGTTGAGATGTTATACGTTTAAATGGCATTTTCAACCCTAATTTCAGTGATGTGGCCGTGAACTTGTTGTTATATGCAAATTATAAGGTATGGCAAATCATGAACACGAAATGAAAGTTTCATTGGGGATAATAACATTTTCTAACTCTTCTCTGTACAGTGATTACTGCTCGATTCATTTCTCTTCTTCTTACTATGTACAATTTCAGGTCTCGTCTGGTATACCTCTATTTTTCTGGAATAACTAAGGTTTGGCAATATTAATGTATGATATATTATAAATTTTTGAAATGAGAATTAAAAACCCTATTTATCTGCGTAAAAATCAACAGGCGAAACGTCAAATTCTGTGATCTTGCAGAGGAAAAAAGGTGATAATGTTAAAGTGCAGTTTATTTTCAAATCCCACTACAAAAAAGTTCGGAAAAAATGAAACGATTTTGGGAAAAGTCTCTCTCCGTAAGTATTTTGAAACTTTGTTAGTTATCTAAATATCCAACTTTGCCCCCATTCAAGCAATTTCGTATCACTTACCGTTTCTGAGATCCCAACGGTGAGGGTCGAATTTGAAACATCCGGTATACGTATAGGGAACGCTGTTCTGAGAGGACATTGCACCAGTTTGGCTCGACTTGAGGCCTTGATTTGGGTGCGTTATGTCATATCGTATCTGATTCCTTTTTGATTTTATATTTATTTACTCATACTGTTTGTTATCTTTGTACATTGAGTGAATAAATATCATTACTATTATTATTATTATTATCAATAGGATTTAATATTTTCAGCAATATTTTGTTTTACTTCCTACACACTATCGAGGAAGTATTGTAATCGCGAAACATTTCGGATACGAGATATTGTGTTTTATTTATATTATATGAAGTCTATATGACGAAAAACAATGTCACTTATTTCCGTCGCACTCTACACAGAAAATAGAAATCGCTCAAATTTTGTTTTTTTCGATGTTTCAGATACAGATATTGAAAACTTTACCACCCTGTATCTCAAAAGCTATGAGACATACGATTCGTTCACATAGAGTTCTTTTTAAAGCCGACCCAAAAAGTCTCCTTAAATATTAAAATTAGGAAAGACTCTCTACCGAACTTTCAAATTATTGAGTCGTACAATTTATTGAAAATGACTGGAAGCATACGCATTTCCTGGATGTAAAGAATAAATCAACCTAAAAGCTGAAAAGAACGACGGCATTTAAATAAGTTGTATTTGTAGATCAAATTATAACGTATGGTTTTTAATAATTATAATAATAATAATGTTTATTGGTTCAAGTTTTCGTATAAATAACGGCAATGTTCAATCAACATAATATACCCAAAAAAGTGTACACCTGTGCTTGGGTTTTAACCGAAGTTAAGTTATATTAATACAACAAATTTTCTTTAAGTATACTGATCAAATGTATAAATTTGCATAATTTTATGATCAAATAACATACGGGTTTTTGAGTGTCAACAAACTTATGGATTTGTAGCCTTGGTTGATTTAGTATCCATGATTTTAATTCGATTTTTAAACGTTTTTTACATTTTATATGTTTAAGGTTTGCAGGATTAACATTATAAAATTTTGAGCATAGAAAATAGAATGATCTTTGACTGATAGTTTTATTAAGTCTAGGAATTAGTGCAGAGGTTTCCTTGAATCGCGTTTGATGGTTGTGGCTGATATAACAACTTTGGTTTTTTTGTTAAATATATTATTGTATAAATTTAATTAAAATAAATTTGCCGGCAGTCGAAAAGTCGAAAAGATTCATTCATTCATTGTAAAGATTTTCTGAGGGATAACATTGCTTTCTGTTTAACATAACTTTCATAATCCACTTCTGCGTAATTTCAATCTTTTTATAATAATTATTCATGACTCCCCCCCATCCTAAGATTCCGTAAGATAGCAATGGTTGAATAAGGGCATGATATATCATGTGTAGATATTTTTCGCTTAAAAAGCTGCTGAAATATTTGAGTTTCAGAATAAGGTATCTCAATTTTCTTACTAAATTTTTAATATGTTTATTCCATCTCAGATGTTATCTCTGAATACCCCTAGGTATTTAAAATTATCAACCGATTGCATGTTTCTACAGCTATTCAACGTTTTAATTTGGAGTTGATTGAAATTTGGGGAAGATCTTTTGTCGCGAGAAAATGTAATAAAGTATATTTTGTTGAAATTGACTGTTAAAATCCTTTCCGTGAATAAATTTTTAACCTTCTGAAGATCTAATACAATTTTGTTTTTTAAAGAAGTCTAATCTTCGTCTGAGTAAATAATTGCCGTATCGTCTGCGAAACCAATAATTTTTCCATCGTTTTTTAACTTAACAAGGTCATTAATATATGAATTAAACAGCATTGGTCCTAATACGGTTCCTTGTGGAACTCCGCATCATATTTACACTCAGTGTACTGCTGATGTTTACACATTGTGTCCTGTGTTCCAAATAACTTTTCATGAAGTGATAAGTGACTCCACGAAATCCTAAATTTTGCAAGGTTCAATAATTTTTGATGTGTAATACTATCGAATACTTTGGTTAGGTCTACAAAAAGGCATGCTGTTGACTTATTATTATTATGTAAATTTTGGTTGTTAACTGAATAAGTGCATCTTGACTTGATTTTGCTTCCTGGAATCCATATTGATCTCCAGATATGATGTTGTATTTTGGAATAAAATCTGAAAAGCGTTTTTTAAGAAATTTTTCGAAAATTTTTGAAAAGTTTTTCAATACTGAAATTGGGCGATAATTACAAGGTTTATGTTTATCTCCGGATTTAAACACAGTTTTTATTATTGCCTTTTTTAATTGGGTTTGTAACATTTCTCTTTCCATGCAGGTGTTTATAAGATATGCTAATACTTTAGAAATTTTATAATTTATTTGTTTCAGAGTGTGTGCGGTTATATTATCAAATCCCGGTGATTTCTTAACTTTCAGTCGCTTTATGATATGTTCAATTTCGTATTGATCGGTCTGTGTTAGATACAGGGAATTTTGCAATGTGGTTTTCATATACGAGCCCCTTCCCACTTCAGTTGGCCCACTTCAAGATTTGTACCAAAATATGCCTTTATAAACTAAACATGACGAAACTATTGACTTCTGAAACAATTCATTTTCTCAAAAACATTTTAGATACATTCTGGTTGTAAAAAATACATATTTGAAATCACTTAGACCTATAACTAATAGAACATCTGAACAAATAAACAATGTGCAAATAAATGTCCGAAGTTAACAAAGCAACAATTGAAAGATTACTATTGGGTAACATCACCTTTATTTTTTATTACGGCTGAAATTCTTTGGGGCATAGTGTTAACCAAGTTTTGGCAAAAATTTGGTGTAAAACAATATTTCTTGAATCGTTTGTCTCAGTTCGGTGATTGTACGAGCAGGATGTTGTAGAACCTTTTTCATCTCGTGCCACAAAGTTGCAATAGGTGACAGATCTGGACTGCTAGAAACCCATTTCAAAAGTGGTACATTATTTTCTTCCATCAATTTTATAGCCTTTTTTGAGGTATGGCGCGCTACACCATCTTGCTGAAACACAAAATCTTGGCCGGATGTCAAACATTCTTCCATCACTGGTAAAAGCGGTTCTTCTAAAATTGCCAAATATTTGTTTGTATCCACATTTCCATCAATAAAATGAAGTTTTCCTACTCCCTTCGAATCGGGCCTCATCGCTCCATTGTATTGCACACCATTGCTGAGGTGTCCATTGTATATGTTCTTTAGCCCATCTTAGCCGATTTTTCTTTTGCAGTGGAGTTAATAGTGGCTTTTCTTTGTCCTATAAACAAGTTGTGCAACTTTAGGGTTTTTACTCCACTTTTTTTCATAAGAAAACTTACCTTGCAAGTGCTAAATCCCAGTTTGTGGGCCTCTCTATGAGTTGTAGACCTCGAAATTTTCCTTCCAACAGCGTCACTCCACAGAGCACTTAATTGTAAATAATTGGCACGCCTGTTTTTCACGATTATTCTTCTTAATGCTCTTCGGTCGGTATTTGTGATATTACTTTTTTCACATATCGTGGCTTAATATTAACTGAACCAGTTACGTTATATCTTCTAACAATATTTCTCACACTGTACCGCGATAAGTCTAACAAAGTTGTAATTTCTGAGTTTGATTTCCCAGAATTAAAAAATTTGATTATCAGTAACCGAATTTTCTCACTAATAACCTTTCCTCTACCCATTTTGAAAACGTTAACTACCCAAAACTATTTTAAACGTATTCTGACAGCTGTGATTAATAAAAACAATTGTCATGGCTTTTATTTTTCACAGCCACCTATGCGCTATAGACTTATTTTGCATTGAAATGAAAATAGGTTGATATTGCAAGATGTGTTATTTTTATGCTGCAAATTTGATTAGGGAGTGATAAAGTCGGTGATTTCTACTATATATTATCAAAATATTCATTGTTAATATTTTAAACCTATAACACCCTGCTCCATTTTTATTATATGTGTTTGATAAGAAAAAAACTAAGATTTCAATAGTTGGTCCAACTGAAGTGGGAAGGGGCTCGTATATATAAGTTGTGTTTCATTTGAAATGTCTTTTGCCACATTCTCACCAATTTCAGAAAAATATTTACAAAATTCATTGCCTGTTTCAATATCGCTTTTTGTAAGTCGCCCATCGTCGTTTTGTACAGCAGGAATTTCTTGGCATTTTTAAGAATGTTGCATTTTTTTCTATGAAATGCCGCATTTTGGCGGAAGAATTTTGCAGTTGGTCAACTTCATTTTTAAAAAAAATTAATTTAGCCTGTTTTATAATTGTGGTTCTGTATAATTCAAATTCATTTAGAAGTTCTAAATCGTGTTTAATTTTTTTTGTTTCTCTATACAGCTTAATCCTTCTGTTAACGGATGTTTTAATTCCATTCGATATCCATGGCTGCCTTTTAATATTCTTTCGTGGAATCTTTATCCGATTTGTACATAAATTTACATGTTGTTGAAGCTGTAAGGTAAAAAGATCAAATGCCTTTTCAGGATCATCCTGATTATATATTGAGCGATCTATTTGTATAACACAAAAATCCTGCCTATAAAAATATCGTTATCGTGTGTTTTGTACCGTTTGGACCTATACTAATATACAACTGACCCCCAATTGTTCATATTAGGCTCAGATTTCTTGGGAGGATCAAGTAGGCGGGTAGTAAGTGGACGTCCCATTATTATCATTATTGTCTACATGTAATTGGATCCATGCTAACAATTATAATTGAAACCGATTACCTCCCTTGTGAAAAACGCAACCATTCACTCTATTCACTATAATAATACCTTCTTGAAATGATTGACACTGATTACCACCCTTGTAATGACAAGATCATCAAGCTATATCTGCAATCCTTAGCATAATTGCACCACCTTGAAATGTCGTCATCGCCGACAACCTGTCAACCTTCTAATCTGTATAAAGCTCCTTTAACGTTCTTTTCATTTTCCAGTCCAGTTCACGGCGCGCGGCACCTTTCCAACTGACCATTCAAAATGCGGGGGTGCGTGGCGATCGTACTTTTCGCGCTTATTTCCGGAATGCGGTGGAATTTCTGTTCCGGGATCTACCTGGACGAAATCCTGCGGGAGAACGACACAGCGGATGACTTGATCGAGATGTACATCCCCACCATGAGGGCTCAGGGAGCGCTGTGCAGGAGGCACAGTATCTTTTACGCAGACGAGTTGAAGAAGTACAGGCTGTGGGCAGCTGAGAGTGAGTTTGGTTTAAGTTTGGTATAACATGTTTTGTCCAGTACCTGTTTTTGGACACAAATACTGAAAAAAGAAGTTTGCTAATGCCATAGTAACAACTTCTTCCAAAATGTTATTAACCAAATATAATTGGAAGCTTAACATAAATACGTGTTTATTCTGCACTCGTTCTTCATTATAAACTTCTTGTAATTAATTGGATTTGGGGTCTAAAGGAACATAGTTTCCTGGTATACAGTTGCCGACGCTTTGGAAAAATTTATTTCCTTCCTCAGCGCTCCTTTACTTCGAAACTGTGGTGGTAAAAAATAATCCAACGTTATGAACATCTTTATAACAAACGAAAGCCTATTACGAAGTATAATAATAATGATAGTAATAACAATGATAAGCCTTTATCTCCCAACAACTTATAGTCAATAACAGACCGATTTATAAAAACCCTAGCACAGAGGTATTGACATAAGAACGAAGCATATATATATATACATACAGGTATGTATACAGGGTGTTTCAGTTTATTGTTGCATAACTTTAAGATTCGATAGAACTTTTAAAATTAATGTATAAAGTTTATATGAACATGGGTCGAAAAATGCGTGGCTTCCAAAATACAGGGTGTTTAAATTTACTTCTTAAAATAGTTTTTTTTAAATATTTCGAACAATATTTGATGTATAATGGTGAAAGTTGGTATACAAGGGTTTTCTGGTACGGAAAAACGAACCATGGGCATAGTTTTACTGTATCCGCTAGAGGGCGCTCTCTACTGTACCTGTAGTGATTTAAAATGACCGAAAAAATTTTCTTAGTGCAATTTTTGCTTTTTGAAAAAAAAACTGATTCTTCGCACTTTTCTGCATAAAAAAGCTCTCCTGTGAGTTTTCGTTATAGTTAGCCGTTTTTGAGATATTTCGATTTAAAAGGTTCGATGCATTTTTAATTATTTATCATAAAATAACGTTAAAAAGTCAGTATCTCGATAATTTTTAGAACTAGGCTGTGCCTGCAAATATTTTTGAAATTGAAAGCAGAATAAGGTTAAACGTCAATTAGTTGACAGTTAGTTTTGTTGACTGTTGAAACCTGATCGTTTTTTACATTTTCGATTAGGGCATTACAAGTAATTAAGATGATCGCTTAGATTGTGTTTTTAAACACAGCAATAATTCCTAACTCCAAATAAATACAAAAAAAACAGAATATTAGTTTGTTTAATTTTCCAATATTATTTTTAACAAATTAAATTAATTATTTACAACTAAAATGCTATTGGATAGTTAGGACAAAAATACAAAATCTAAAGTAGTTGGTTGAAATGTAAACCCAATTGTTCAATACACAATTCACATCTACGAATGATCGAACGTGGTGCATTATTCAAATAAGGCCTTATTTCATCACATGCATTCCTAATTCTGTCTATTAGCATATCTATTGTGGTTACGGGAGTCTGGTACACTTTTTCTTTTAGAAATCCCCACACAAAGAAATCTAATGGATTTAGGTCAGGGGATCGTGGAGGCCAGGCGACTGGTCCTCCACGGCCGATCCATCTTTCTGGATAATTTTCGTCCAGCCAGTTTCTAACTATTCTCGAATAATGAGCTTGACAACCATCAAGCTGGAACCAGGCCAATCTTCTTAAATCTAACATAACATCATCCCACATATTTGCATGTTCAGCCTTTAAACATTCCAAGAAGGTCGCAGCATTTGACCTTGCAGGCAAAAGGTAGGGTCCAAATAGTCGATTACGGTAGATACCAATCCACACGTTCACACTAAATTCATGCTGAAAATTTCTTTCCCGAACTGCATGCGGATTTTCATGCGACCACATATGTTGATTATGAAAATTTACCACTCCACGTCTAGTGAAGCATGACTCATCGGTCCATAAAACGTTACTCAAAAACTCCCTATTATTATCAGTTCTATCAAGAATCCACTGACAAAATGTGATTCTTCGTTCTCCGTCCCCTGGCTGTAGTCCTTGCACAGGTTGCAAATGGTAAGGACGTCTATGGTCATTTCTAAGAACACGATGAACATGGCTTGCTGAAATTCCCAAGGCACCAGAAACTCTCCTAACACTTGTGGTCGGATCTCTATCAAACTCACGCAGAATCATACGGGTAAATCTGCGCTGACGAACATTTATGTTTTGATCCCTTTGGAGATTTCCAAAACCATTTTCAATTATTTGGCGCTGCACTCTTACAAATACTGAGCGAGTTGCGTATCGTCTGTTTGGCTATCTTCGTGCGTATTCTTTGGCTGCTTCTGCTGCGTTTCCATTTACAAAGCCATACACAAAATGAATATCCGCTAACTCTTGATTGGAGAATAAAAATGGCATTTTTATAAAACTTACAAAAAAAACAGGTAAAAGAAACTAAATTTAGTGCATTCACAATTGCAAAAAAACGTTTCAGGTTTCAACAGACAACAAAACTAACTGTCAACTAATTGACGTTTAACCTTATTCTGCTTTCAATTTCAAAAATATTTGCAGGCACAGCCTACTTCTAAAAATGATCGAGATACTGACTTTTTAACGTTATTTTATCATGAATAATTAAAAATGCATCGAACCTTAAAAATCGAAATATCTCAAAACCGGCTAACTATAACGAAAATTCACAAGAGAGCTTGTCTATGTTGAGACGTGCGAAGAATCAGTTTTTTTATTCAAAAAGCAAAAAATTGTACTAAGAAAAAAGAATTTTCGGTCATTTTAATACACTACAGGTACAGTAGAGAGCGCCCTCTAGCGGCTACAGTCTAGTCGTTTTGTCGTACCAAAAAACCCTTGGATACCAATTTTCACTGTTATACATCAAATATGGTTCGAAATATTTAAAAAAAACTATTTTAGAAAGTAAATTTAAACACCCTGTATTTCGGAAGCCACGCATTTTCGACCCATGTTTATATAGACTTTATGCATTAATTTTAAAAGTTCTATCGAATCTTAAAGTTATGCAACAATAAACTGAAACACCCTGTATACACAAAATGGAAAATTTAACTTATAAATGTATTCTTTATCTCATTAAAACTGCAGCCAAAAATGTCACAGTCGTTGGAAATTTTATTGGCATAGTTACACATCACATTAACTGGAGCTTTTGATGATTAATTAGTCAGTGCTCTTTGCCATAAAAAAGGAACACTAGTTCGTGATTCTAAACTGATCAATCTGTGTCTAGTTATAACCGGTGATAGTGTTTCGTTTGTTATATTGATCAGTTGTAGTCTAAATTATCTCTAAGGTGTGACCACCACAGATTGGAAGTAAAAAAAGCCCTGATGAACGAAATACGTTTTTCGAAAAAGTCGGTAGCTTCATAACAGGGAGCTGTGTTCTTTACACTCCAAATCCAATGAATTACAAGAAATTAATATAAAATGACTCAAAAAAGAATAATTTTCTATTTTGCATTATTTCAGTTAGTATAAAAAATAGGAAGAATGCATTGCTGTGTCCATATCATACCTCAAGATATGTCGCCTAAAAATCAAAACAAAAGTTTTCGGTATTTCTATTATTCTTACTTGTACATGAATGAAAAGGGTGCTCGTGGTACCCGAAGCGTTTTAACTATTGGCGTGAGATACAACCACAAGATAAATTTTAAAAAATACTGCGTAAAAAGGTCTTTGGGGCCGGAAAGCGAGTATCGTCCTTCTTTATGTTTGTTTTCTTCATCAAGAAGTAAACCTTGAAATCTTCTTTCGAGACAAGCAATCCGAAGAAATGGAGGGAAAGTAAGTTAACACTATTGTAATGTTTAACGGCATTATAAATAAAGGATCGTGAATAAAAAACAGTATGGTGCACTGGCAGTATGAAAAAAGTCCGATATCTTATATTGTAAGAGCTGCGACTAGTTACAAATTTTTCAATGAGGTATCTAGGTGACGCAGATAGTAATATACAGTTATAAACAGATTATCTATAACTAACTACCTGAGGTCAGAATACATATGCGATATATGATTAATTTTTCTCAAATATTTATGTACCTGCCACAGGTGGTATGCTTAAACCGTAGACGCCTTTTATTCGCAGCAGTGAGGCACGATTAATGAATTACTAACACGTACGAAACTTTTGATAGTACATACTAAGCTTTCTCATAGCTGCCCTTTCATATGATTGTTAGTGATGCAATTGTTTGCAAATAAAAGACGTTGCCTCAGAACATGCTGTAGGTATTTTTCAAACCTCAAGTCTTCATTAAAATGTAAGCCCAAATTTTTGGCGCATCCTGAATAAGGGATGCGTTCTTCATTGATCTGAATGTCAATTTTTGATTTAAGAAATGTTCTTATTTTGTTATGACCAAAAAGCAAGGTTTCACACTTCGATGGATTGACTGATCAATATGAAACACTTCATGAAGGGAAAACTTCAAAACATTAGGTTATTTATATCCATAGATATTTGGTGGAACAGTTTCAAGAACTAAAATGGCAATATTTCGCAGCGGCACGTAGATCCGATATTAATTAAAACAAGTAATAGTGACCCAGTACAAAAACTCGTGGAAATATTTTTCAAAGTGGCAGTCATGGGTTTGTGTGAGCTCGCGCAGTGTATATTATAACTATTCATATAATACTTTTTCGCTTTCTAGCTTTTTGCAGTTCTTGTAAAGTACAGCAATTAAGTGGAATATATTACAAGCTCTTTCCATTCTCTACCTTATTAAAATATGATAAACAATAATATTATAACAAATATATAAGATCGCGAAAAAACTTACCTCAATTACACGTGCAACGGATATGTAATAATAATTTCATTTTTCAATGCACTGATAAACTTCATCATCGCTTCTTCTGTTTTTGTTCAAACTAATTAAATGAAAAATCCGTTGTTCTCCTTTCTAAATTGACACCCATCTATGTATTCTCATACATCTAATAATTTTCATGAGCGAATCCGCTGGTTAAGGTATCCATACACGAAGACCTAAACACCTACGGGGTACAGTGGGGCTATACAGGGAAACAGGGGAAAGGGGGACGCCACACGAACTCTGGCAAGGGAACACGTGTGCATGCAACATGCACACATTCTGGACTCGCCTCCGGGATCCGCCGGGTGGTACCTCCGCGTTCGACAGTCAGAGACCGTCTACCACCTACGGACAATCACAACATCCATAGCCAAGAGAAAAAAATCTCTTGGGACGGGATTCGAACCCGACTGATCAGGAGACCGAAGAGTCTACCACTGCGACCACCGCTGCTGCCTAAAAAAACCTTGCCAAAAAGAAAAATTGATGCTCTCGTCAATCGTCCCAGATGCTGGGAAAAAGCTTATTTGTTGATATCGCCACGCGATGAGCCTACCAGGTGGACGCGCCAGGCTTCGGGCTCCCATCCTAACCGTGTAGATCTCCATGCATCGAGAACTGGCCGATCCGACTGCATTTTGTTCCTCGGGTGTCAAGATTATAGAACAATCTGTCCGAGGAGGCTTCCTTTAGCTTGACTAACCATAGCCAGTTCAAAACAAGAATTAACAAGGTGTCTTTATGCTTCTTACAGTTTCTGCCTACGTGGCTGTTAGATGTTAAACTATTTTGTTCACTAATATCCATTCGACCTTTACTCGTTCTTCAATATCACTCACTTAGGTCAACTTCTGGAAATGCTTGACGTTGAAGAAAGAATGGCGCTCTTGTGAGAAAAAGCTAAATATAACTCAAATTCCAAGTTGAACACATCTACGAAATTTTATATATTTAAATATTTTGAAGTGTAAGTATTTTAAACCTCAAAGATTTTTCGTTTTATTTTAGTACCGCAGTTTCGCAATTTTTGAAATTTTGTTCAAAATTCACCGATTTTCGAATATTTACCTTAGTAGTTTTATATAAGTGCATGACCACAACATTTTGTACTTCAAATCTATAATAAAACCCACTGGGATACCAAACATATTGACATATAAATAAAAGCGTTCCTCCGTTGCGCTTACTTTAAAAACAAAAATTGTATCAAATCACTACACCATCATACGAGCCCCTTCCCACTTCAGTTGGCCCACTTCAAGATTTGTACCAAAATATGCCTTTATAAACTAAACGTGACGAAACTATTCACTTCTAAAACAATTTATTTTCTCAAAAATATTTTAGATACACTCTAGTCGTAAAAAATACATATTTGAAATCACTTAGACCTGTAACTAATAGAACATCTGAACAAATAAACAATGTGCGAATAAATGCGCGAAGTTAACAAAGCAACAATTGAAAGATTACCATTACGTAACATCACCTTTAGTTTTTATTACGGCTGAAATTCTTTGGGGCATAGTGTTAACCAAGTGCAAAAATTTGGTGTAAAACAAACCCATATTTCTTGAAGCTTTTGTCTCAGTTCGGTGATTGTACGAGCAGGATGTTGTCGTAGAACCTTTTTCATCTCGTGCCACAAAGTTTCAATGGGTGACAGATCTGGACTGCTAGAAACCCATTTCAAAAGTGGTACAATATTTTCTTCCATCCATTTTATAGCCTTTTTGAGGTATGGCACGCTGCTCCATCTTGCTGAAACACAAAATCTTGGCCGGATGTCAAACATTCTTCCATCACTGGTAAAAGCGACTCTTCTAAAATTGCCAAATATTTGTTTGTATCCACAATTCCATCAATAAAATGAAGTTTTCCTACTCCTTTTGATGACATACTGCCCCAGACCATAATGGATGCAGAAAATTTCACTTTTCTCTTCAGACAGTCAACATGGAATGCGTCATTTATTTGCGAATAACTCTACTGTGACTGTCACCAACACAAACTTCGAATCGAGCCTCATCACTCCATTGTATTGCACACCATTGTTGAGGTGTCCATTGTTTGTGTTCTTTAGCCCATCTAAGCCGATTTTTCTGTTGCAGTGGAGTTAATAGTGGCTTTTCTTTGGCCTATAAACACGTTGTGCAACTTTAGGGTTTTAACTTTACTTTTTTTATAAGAAAACTTACCTTGCAAGTGCTAAATCCCAGTTCGTGGGCCTCGAAATTCTCCTTCCAACAGCGTCACTCCACAGAGCACTTAATTGTAAATAATTGGCACGCCTGTTTTTCACGATTATTTTTCTTAATGCTCTTCGGTAGGCATTTGTGATATTACTTTTTTCACATATCGTGGCTTAATAATAACTGAACCAGTTACGTTATATCTTCTAACAATATTTCTCACACTGTACCGCGATAAGTCTAGCAAAGTTTCAATTTCTGAGTTTGATTTCCCAGAATTAAAAAAATTAATTATCAGTAACCGAATTTTCTCACTAATAACCTTTCCTCTACCCATTTTGAAAACCTTAACTACCCAAAACGATTTTAAACGTATTCTGACAGCTGTGATTAATAAAAACGATTGTCATGGCTTTTATTTTTCAAAGCCACCTATGCGTTATAGACTTATTTTGCATTGAAATGAAAATAGGTTGATATGCTGTAATTGCAACATGTGTTATTTTTATGCTGCAAATTTGATTAGCGAGTGATAAAGTTGGTGTTTTCTACTATATATATTACCAAAATGTTAATATTGTTAATATAATATAAATATATATAAAATGGGTGAATTTTGTACAAAAATGCCAGAACTAATAATACATAATAGATAGACCAAGATACTCAACTGACAAGAAAACTGTTAAGGAATGTTAAAAATACATATAATATAGTTATTATATTTATTTGCCTCAAGGAAATACTACATTTCTGATAAATTTTAAAATATTTAATTGCAAAGAACCTGATACTGATAAGCTCCCATATTTCATTTTGCATAAATAATATAACATAAATATTTAAAAGCTTCATGATAGCATTGCAACTATATGAAACCTGATAAGCATTTGAATTTAAAATATTTTAAGGTAATCCTCTGTTTGGTTTTCAAAATATTTGGCTTCAAGGTTGATAGCAAATCCAACTAACCCGCTCTGCTAGTGCTACTTTGAAATACAACGTTTTCATTGATTTCTTGTAATTATTTTTAGGGTTCTACGACCCATTGAAGTTTCTTAATACCGTATCTCAGTATAAAAAATCTAATTATGCTTATCTCCGAAACCAATCCTAAGAAGGCAAAGTTCGTGAACTTTTCTGTTTATTCTTAAAAGTCTTATCACTCGTAAGCCATTCCCGATTTTAAGCCCGATTTTCAGCTACAACGTACTTAAAACGCTATCTTGTATTGCTAGTGCTATCTCCTTTTACTTCCCACGCCAACTGGCGACGAAGCATTGTAATCGTTAAAAAAATAGATTTTCTTTGAATATTATATGACATGTACATCACGGAAAAGAATGCCACTCATTTCCGTCTGTCTGTCTGTCCGTCTGTCTTTCCACTAATCCTTGACCCGTCTATATCTAAGAAGCTACTGCAGGATTTGGATCAAATTTTTAGATGCTGTGCAAGAAAGAAAACGCTTCGTAGTTTTTGAAAATGGCGTGGCGGAGAAAAAAGCCAAAACCAAAAAAAAAGAAGATAAAAATCGCTCAAGCTTTGTTATTTAAGATTTCAGAGGATCCTAATCATTAAAAAAAATGGGGGTGGAAAAGTAGAAAGTGGGAGGTAGTAGGCGATGGGGGAAAGTTTATCTCAATTTTTTATATCAGTATACAGAGTGTTCCTTAATGATATGCGAATATTTAAGGGTGTGAATCTACATGAAAAATTACTGTTAGTTTGCTTTATAAACCATGGTTCAAAAATGTTTCCTTACAAAAACTCGGGGTGTTGAAGTTTTAGGAAAAAAATGGAAATTAATTGATATTTTCAGAACCGCTTCAGATATTTCACTGATATTTAGTACGTGGTGAAAGTTAATAAAGTTGCATATTTTTCAATGCAAAAATGATTTTTAGCTTTAACAGTAGCGTGCGCACGGGTATTGACTTCGATATTTTTAAGAAAAAAATGGTACGCCAATAGTCTTTTGCCAAATAAAAATTATTTTTGAATTTCCCGTTCAATTTTTCGAGTAAAAAAATAAGAACCGTTCTATTGTCTAAACTCCAAAATTATTATTAATTTAATTGGAAAAATTAAATACATTAGGGGTAATGAACAACAATAACTGACAACATAAACATAACATTAAAACCAACAAAATGATTACAAAAATTGTTGAAAATGGCCCCCTTTACTTAGTATGCATGCTTCCGCCCTCCTTCTCATTTATTCTATCACAAGCTGCAACTATTCTTTCTCTTAATTCCTCTACAGTGTTAATGGGACTTGTTTACACTAGTGTCTTAAGATAGCTCCACAAAACGAAGTCTAAACTGGGGACCTTGGTGGCCATTTTTGGGGCCCACCGCGGCCAATCCAAAGATTTGGATAAACAGTTTGTAAATAATTACGAACCGCTACACTGAAATGCGCTGGTGCACCATCATGCATGTACCACATATTGTTTCTTATTACTAACGGAACATCATCAAGCAGCAAAGGCAACTGTTGTTGAAGAAAATTGAGGTAAGTCTGTCCGTCAAGTCGTCCCGGCAAGAAGAATGGACCAATAAATCCTGCCCTTACGTTACGGCATAGGGATTTTCTTCTGCCCACAAATGATTATTGTGGAAATTCTGAATGACAGTTCGAGAAAAATTAGCTTGGTCCGTGAACAGAATCATTGATTCAAATTGCGGATTTTGTGTAATTTTTTGAAGATACCACTGACAAAAGCTCACACGCCTTGGAAAATCAATGGGAAGTAATGCCTGTACTCTTAAAATATGGTAAGGATATAACAAACAATCCACTAAAATTCTCCAAACAATTTGATGGCAAATATTTAAGTGTCTAGCGATCTTCCTCGTACTCGTTTCAGGATGTTCTTCGACTTCGTGCAGCACTGCTTTCTCAATTTCAGGTGTTCTCACACTTAGAGGTCTACCTTCAGATCTTCCTTTTTGGACAGAACCAATTTCAACAAGACGACGATGAATATTAGAAAAGGTTCAACTAGCTGGCAAAGCACGATCGGGATATCTCTGGTGATAAATCCATCTGGCTTGCTCACCATTACCGTGGGCAAGGCCATATACGTAATGCATTTCCGCCATTTCTGCATTTGAATAATTCACAATTATTAACAAGATTGTAAAAACTAAATAATGAAAAAGATGTCACAGCGAATTTCAGTCGTTTTCATTTTCGATTTATATACTCCAAAATGTAGCCTAAGCTGTGTTTAAAATACACTAGAAGTTTGAAAATGGGATGCCCATTAATTCATGAATAGATATTTTTATGTACATATTATGTCATACTGAGTATATCATTAGCATAAAAATGAGCGAATTTTAAAACCTCATTGTTTGCGGTGACCGCTTCACGTGCATTTCCTCAATACACAAATTAAATACAATAAGCCAATGGACATTCTTTCCCTGCCCTACCGGTAGTTATCGTCCCATCTGGCAACGTTGCACCTTCCCATATCGTCAGACGCGGCAGCGCCCATCGAAGCGTACCAGTAACCTTGGTGTACAAATTTTATCCAAATCCGTGCAGTACTTTTCAAGTTATGAAGCGGCGAGGATTACTGAACAGACCGACATACAAACAGATCAGCGGAAATGACATGTCATATACAATCCAAAAAACAATATCTGATTTTCGAAGCTTTTCGCGATTACAATACTGCCTCGCTCAGTGACGTAGGAAGTAAAAGCGTCTAGGGAAAACTAATATTGTGTAGAATTTTTGAAGGAAACCAGATATTTTCGATAACAAGACATAAAACTTCCAGTGCCCCTTTACCCAGTTATCATTTGTGTATTGTTAACCGATAAATGTCGGTCGCGTAATTTTTTTCTGTAATTTAACCAGACCGAATTGCAACGCTCCCCATTTTCTGTAGCGGTGACCATGACATTGGAATGCGTAGAAAATCGCTCTTATGTGTCTATTATTGTCCGATCATTCTTGTGGGAGTGATAGTTATGTAATTTCTTAATAAAGCATTTAAATTTGGGCACTTTTCGGTCTCTGCTTGTCATTTCTTTATTATTTATCTATCATACCACTTTGTCATCAATATAACCAGTCCAGCCATTGTTCCACCGGATGATGTTAATGCATTTCCAAATACTCGTATATGGGATGAAAAAAGCTAAAGTTGCAAATGAGTATGTGTGTCTTTGTATAAGTAAAAATGATTTAGGAGTCACCCCCCCATTGAAAAGTAACAAAAATATAGTCAAGAAAAACATCATTTGTTTCTTGAAAAAAAAAGAAAGGTAAGTATCAACGCACTATGTCCAAGTGTCAATACTTAAAAAAAGTAAGCCGCCAAAATATACGAAAAATTATGAATATCAATTTCATACAATTCAGAAAAAAGGATAAATCGCAAAATGATTTACTCCAGATAACTCTAGTCAGTAGATTATTGCCATCAGAATGAAAACAAATGATCAAAAGAAGTACAGTCAAAAATTCAAAAAGTAAAATCATTTGGGGAAGGCAAAAATAATTTTGAAAGTAAATTTCCTACGTACCAAACATCATGAGAGCTATATCAGTACACCAGAGATCCAACAATTAGGCTATATATGCATACATGAAAAGTCTCAAGAAATCAAAAAACTGCACATTTAGAAATATTTTCAAAAAATAAGAGGTTAGTGATCAAAAATCAAAAGCATATAAGAATATATAAACTATCAACAACAATAGTCACAACCATAATCAAAAGTTTGATGATATTCGACAAAATGCTGGGAAACCTAAAGTCCCCAGACTATCAATATTCAACAAAAAAGATTATCAAAATATCATCGATCTCAAAACTACAATGAGAAAAAAGTTATAACTGTCCCCAGCAGTAAATAAAAAGTATAGTAGTATGTGAGAAAAAAAATTCTGGCAATGATCTCGCTGACTACTAAACAAGGCAATTTAAAAGTTAATAGAGCATACATACAACAGGTGGAAAAATTTTAATCTTTTGATAAAAATTTTAAACATTAAGCAAAACGTGAGGATGATTAAAGAATCAGAAATTTGAGTACCAAAAGCAATTAAAAATAGAAATGCTGCCAAAAATTGTAAAGAATTTTGAAAACTATGTTCTGTCTGCCAATCTTCCACTAGCAAACCACTTGTCGACAAAGCCAAACACCAATCGAAGCCTCACGTTGCGGGTGCCAATTTATGTAACGCTTCCTTTCCGCAAAAAGTCCAGGAAAGATTCCAACTTTTCTGCACAATCACAGAAAGGGGGTTACCATTAGCTTCCGGTAGCTCAGTCGGTGGCATGAGGACATGAGGCGTGTAGCTGTGTGTGGCATGATATGGCTAGAGGATAGAAGAACAAACAGAACACAAAAATTTAACAAATTTTATTTAACTTGAAAAGCACTTTCATTACATTTGAAATTGAAATTTTAAAGAACAAAATAAAAGTTTTAAATCTTTGGCGCTGTTACAAAACTATCCACTTATCTTTCGCTAAGCTGGTCCATTTTGACTGGACTGAAGCGAGGATGGCCAAGTGCTTCAAGTGGAGGTCCCAGTTATGAGGGGTGACCTCATATTTAGTGGCTTCAAAACTAGGTGTAGGCAAAGGATGCAGGCAAAGGCAAAGCCAAAGTCAAAGACTAAGGCAAAAGTCAAAGACAAAGGCAAAGGGAAAGGGGGTGGCCCCAATCATTTTATCCTATTTGGACACACATTTTACAAAATGCTAGCACATGGTGCTATATGACCTCATGCTACAGAGAACAAAATTCTCAGCTCTTGTTAGATCGGCGGCTCAAGTGAAAAGGAAGCGCGAGGAAGATCACAGATCAGGAACTCCGCATCAAGCGCGCTCCAAGCGGAAATGTTTCCAAGTAAAAAAACTAGAGATGGGATAAGCTAGAAATAGGATTAATGAGTTGTGATTCTGAAATGAAAATCGAGAAGTGATTTAATAAATATAATCGGACGGTGAAACCGTTACAAAGTACATACCTAATTTTTTGATAAGAATTAATGTGGACACTAGGGAAAAAATGTATGCCTTCAAAAAATTGTTCCTACTACACAAAAAAATACCATATAGGTAGTTTGCCGAATGTAGACTTTGTTTGCGGGGAGACGAAACGGGGAAGTGGAGAATCTGAAGAATGTGTCTAGTACTCGTAACAAGCAATTTGACCTCTTCAGAAAAGCGGAATTGCTTGGAAAAATATATGTGAATAAGTGTGAACCACAATACACCATGCAACTACAGTGAAGTAATGACTGAACCAGTCAGTATAAATCTAATACTTAGAAAGTTGAAGTAGCTTAGAGGTATTTTATTATTCTTTTGTTTATGTTTTTGAAGCTGCGTACAGTAAACGTCAACTTCAAATAAAAAGCTTATTCCCTATAATTTGCAAATTTGTCGAACACTTCTTTTATACTAAGTGACATATAAATCCGAACACCCAGTTTAAATGGTTTTATTTTAATACGCGCCTAGGCATGCTTCTGATCAGGTGGTCAATGTCCTCCTGTGGTATCTCATTCCAGGCAACCACCAACTCCTCTCGAAGTGCTTCTAGAGCTTGAGGAGGTCGTTGCAAATTGAGCAATCTCCTACCCATCATATCCCACACGTGCTCAATTGGGGATAAGTCGGGAGATCTTGGTGGCCATGGTAACAATGTGACATCATTATGTTGAAAGAAGTCTATTGTGACTCTTGCAACATGTGGCCGGGCATTATCTTGTTGGAAAGTTAGATCTGCCAGGGTGTCAAGGTAGGGTAAAAGATGGGGTTCTAGAACTTCGTGGATATAACGCTGCGCGTTCATGTTACCTCTGATGAAGATTAAAGGTGACCTGGAACCATAAGCTATAGCACCCCAAACCATAACTCCAACAGTGTGATGAACATGTCTTTCAACAAAAAACTGTGGATTCCTCCTTTCACCACGTCGCCTTCTAATCCTGGCACGACCATCGTGCATGCCTAAACAAAATCGAGACTCGTCACTAAAGACACTGTTCCATTCCTGATCCCAGAGTGACCGTTGTCTGCACCACTCAAGGCGATTACGTCGGTGTTCTCGAGTTAAAGGGAGGACCCAGTGTGGCCGGTATGAAAACAAGCCAAAACTTCTCATTCGTCGGTAAACACTTCGCATGCCAATAGGTCTTCCGTGTTCTGCAAACCATTCATTTGCAATGGACCTGGTAGTGGAGAAACGGTCCCTTAAGGCCAATAATCTTAGGCGGCGATCTTCACGGTCTGTTGTTCTACGGCGGCGTCCAGTGCCCCTTGCTCTTTGCGTACGGCCTTCTCGAAGCCATGCCTGACAACACCTAACCACAGTGTCTACACTTCTTTGCACTCTAACTGCAAATGCCCGAAAAGAAAGTCCAGCTTCCCGAAGTCGCACTATACGGCCCTTATCAAACTCACTAATTTGACGAAATCGTACAGGTCTCCGTACTCTAGGCATCGTAACCGATCGTAAATGATGTCAAGAACCAAAATCCGCCAACGTTGATTCTTTACTGCGGCTGAAATATTCATTTTTAGAGCGTTAGTGAATTAAAAAAAGGAGTATAAAAACCGGAATGTCCAACTGATAAGGCTGAAAATTTTTTCACTTGTTATTTACAGTAAGATAAATACATTCACCAACTTTTATCAAAATAAAACCCTTTAAACTGGGTGTTCGGATTTATATGTCACTTAGTATATTATATGGTTTCAAACTGGAAATATCTATGTGTCCAAAAAGAAGCTTAACATGATTCTACATGACTCATAATATTAAAAAATGTAATCTTACATAAACTATAAATTGTTACGATAAATCTGCATAATTACTGCATCTATTGATTTACCTAATTGCTCATGAAGTGTAGCGTCTGTGAAATTAACATTGTGTTAGTTAGCCTTTAGTTTCAATCTAGAAATCTCTAAATAGAAATGAAAAATGTATCAGTATATATTTGGAACCATTTTGGTTATAGTCAAATATGAAATTAACATTGACATAATATTTATATTTGGTAGACAGACATGTACGTTGCATTGATGACTTGAGGAAAGGCTCTGGTCAAATGCGTGTAAGTTTAAAGAAGAGAGAAACAATTTAATATACCGGTTGTTTCAAATTCGACCCTCACTATTGGGGTATTGCAAACGCGAAGAGATACGAAGAGGTTTGTTGAATGAGGGTAAAGTTACGCATTTAGGTAACAAAAAAGATGGCACGCGTACACTCCACTGCGATATCACAGATGCCTAAACCACTATTTACACTTGGTAATAAACGAGACCAGGAGCTTGATTTAGAAAATCTGTCTAGCTCGTGTAGAGCACTTTCCTCTAAAGGATTGAAGTTGGGAGCATTACTAGAGGACATAAATGAATATTGACGCAAAAATATTGAGCAAACACAGCATCCTGGTGCATTTCTTGTTGGAGCATGTTTTCCTAAAATTGATATATTCTCTCAAAAAGTGATAGTATTGCATCATAAAATCGAGGGCTTACGGTAATAATATGAAATATACAAAGGCAGACCAGAATGGAATGGATTTTTGCGATTTTAATTCTTTATTAGCATTATGATCTTTGTTTCGATATGTTTTTATTACTAAAGTTTTGGTTCTGGAGTGATACGATAACTTTAATATGACGAATTAGAACAGCCTTGGTGGTTTGGCGGTTATAACTGTTGAATGAAAATCCGCTTTGATTTTATGCCTAATAAGCAATTAGAATGAATAAGTGTCCCAAATCAGATTTAGACAAATGACTGGAATCAATTTGCTCAGATATGTTTACATTCACATTTTCACACATCGTTATCAAACATTTTTTTAAATAATAATTTAATTGAATAAAGAAACTGAAAGCTGTTAACCGAGTTCAGAAGGTTATACGTTCAAAATGAACTTAACTAACGTTTTATCAAACTGCATTGAACACAAACAATATACAAGGCGAGACACAAATAGTTATAGCAATTTTGATCTAATCATAGCTTAACGCACCATCCTATACTGTATTATTTTTTTATAGAACGTTTCAACTTTTTCTATCGTTCTGTCATACTTGAAAGTACTATTAATGTATGGCAAATTGTAAATAGTATTGAAAGTGGAAACTTCGATCTGCAATTTCTTTGGAAATCTCATGTCAAATAACGTCAGAGGACATATTCCATAAAAGACTATAAGTTGTAGTCACCGTTCTTGGCGGGTCAACGTAAGACTACCAGTATCCCTATATATATATATATATATATATATATATATATATATATATATATACAGGGTTATCCAAATTAAGTGTCCACCATTAGTAACTTTGTTATTAGTGAAAATACAAAGTTGTTTGAATTAGCAAACTAGTAGCATTTTTAACGCTGGTAAAAATGAGAAATAAAAAAAAACAATTGAGAGTCGTTATTTTGATTTTTTTCAGTAAAATAACATTTTTTTAAATGGAAACCCCTGTATATTATATTTTTTTCTGTTAAAGCATCAAATTTTAAACAAAAAAGCTTACAATAACTTTTCTCCTAGGTTACAAATTGTTGAAGTTATGGCCTCCAATCTGAAACAATTAAATTGTATCGACACACTTTATTTTCAACATCAACTTATAATCTTACAAAATACAATAACAATTTTTTTTAAAGAAGATGCTCGAAAACACCACCTTGTTCTTCAATACATTTTTGGGCACGTTTTTCAACTGCTCGAACTGTCTTAAGTATGGTCCTACCATCTATCTGGGTTATCTTTTCCCTAACTGCAGTCTTTAACGCGTCAAGGTTATCGTACCTTCGCTTGTAAATTTGGTTCTTTAAGTAACCCCACAAGAAGTAATCAAGTGGGTTTAGATCTGGGAGGCCACTGTATTGGGCCATTTGTTCCTATCCACTGATCATTAAAAGTAGTACTTAGAAAATGATAAGTACCTCTGGAGTTGTGGGCAGGTGCGCCATCTTGCTGAAAATGCAGATGATGTCTACTTATAAGATCCAATTCGTCTAAGAAATTAGTCAGAATTTCTGACATAAATTCCACATATCTTTCACCAGTTAGGGTTCCCTCATAAAAGAACGGGCCAACAATTTTTGAACCAATTATACCGCACCAAACGTTGAAACTGAAACGGACTTGTGGGCCTCTTGGATGTACTAACAAAAGATTTTCTCTTGACCAATAATGGTGGTTTTTTCTATTAAACATTCCAGAATTTGAAAAATTTGATTCATCTGTCCATAAAAGGTAACGAAAGTTATTTACATTTTGGCGACAGAAGCTAAGATACCAATGGCAAAAAACAAGTCTTCTCTCTGGATCCCCTGCCAAAAGCGTTTGAACTGGTCGGTACTTATACGGAATAAATTTGTATTTTTTTAAAATCCTTTGAACTGTACCATAACTGAAATTAGAGTCCTTGAGAATATCTGCTATTGAATTCTCACGATAAGCTTCAAAATATCCAATAACTGCAATTTCCGTGGCCTCGCTTATTATGAATTCTTTTTTTGCCCTTGTTTTAGCAAAAACATTTTCGTTGCCTCTAAATTTTCGATAGAGTCTCAGAAAATATCGTTCATACGGTTGAATGCGAGCGGGATATAATTCACTGTAGTATTCTCTTGCTCTCAAGGAGGATTTTCTGCACACTAAATAGCATTCTAACATATCACACTTTTCTTCATGGGAGAACATTTTTCTTTAAATTAATGACACAATAAAGCTTATAAACAAGTATTTACACTAATGTTTGACATTATTTGATTTTATCATTGTTTTCCAAAGCCTTCTAGTTGCGAATATGTCCAGTTTAACAATTTGTCGCTTATCTTAATGCTGTCAAATCGCGAACGCCATGTTGTTTTCATAGCCGTCTTAATATTATAATACAGCAAATAATTAAAAATATTTATCGTTATTTTGACTTTATTTTTGACTTTAGTGGAAAAGTCATTATGAACTTTTTTGTTTAAAATTTGATGCTTTAACAGAAAAAAATATAATATACAGGGGTTTCCATTTAAAAAAATGTTATTTTACTGAAAAAAATCAAAATAACGACTCTCAATTGTTTTTTTTTATTTCTCATTTTTACCAGCGTTAAAAATGCTACTAGTTTGCTAATTTAAACAACTTTGTATTTTTACTAATAACAAAGTTACCAATGGTGGACACTTAATTTGGATAACCCTGTATATATATATATATATATATATGTACATATAATATATATATCCATCTCCCACATACATATACATGCAACCTACCCCTATGTGTGAACGGTAAGCTCAAAGACATACGTTTTTTAGTTATGTGACTCGAAAACTTTGTCATTTCGTATGAGTACCCTTCAATCATATTTGTCAGAGTGGTAACTTTCTTGGCATCAGCGTGCAATTTGAGTTGTCCTGCTTTCAATCTTCACTATAAAATTGTACAATGCCAGGAAATGCGATCAATGGAGAAGGCCGACTGCTCGTGCTAACTTTATTAGACCATTTCCAGGAAGAGAATGAAAACAGCGGTCCCCTGTTACCCACTTCATGCGTACTGGAGAGAGTAGCAGATGCGCTGAAGATTAGGATCCGCCCATGGTACGGAGACTCGATCTGTTTACTTATTTCATATGGCGTTTGATGACGTAATCGCCAAGAGTGGTGACTACAACTATAGTAAGTTACAAGTTACAAGTATAAGCGCTTGCAAATATTTTGTTTCACATATCAAATACTGGTTTAACAAAGAGCAAAGGTCGAATTGAATCACCGAGTGTACTTGTAACAAATGTGACCCTGAAATTACAAGTTCAGCAATGTCAAAATGACATTTTGTAAGAAAAATAGAAATAGGAAAATATTAAAAATATACTAAGTGACATATAAATCCGAACACCCAGTTTAAATGGTTTTATTTTAATAAAAGTTGGTGAATGTATTTATCTTACTGTAAATAACAAGTGAAAAATTGTCAGCCTTATCAGTTGGCCATTCCGGTTTTTATACTGTTTTTTTAATTCACTAACGCTCTAAAAATGAATATTTCAGCCGCAGTAAAGAATCAACGTTGGCGGATTTTGGTTCTTGACATCCTTTACGATCGGTTACGATGCCTAGAGTACGGAGAGGTCTCCGTACAGGTGTACGATTTCGTCAACTTAGTGAGTTTGATAGGGGCCGTATAGTGGGACTTCGGGAAGCTGGACTTTCTTTTCGGGCAATTGCAGTTAGGGTGCAAAGAAGTGTAGACACTGTGGTTAGGTGTTGTTAGGCATGGCTTCGAGAAGGCCGTACGCAAAGAGCAAGGGGCACTGGACGCCGCCGTAGAACAACAGACCGTGAAGATCGCCGCCTAAAATTATTGGCCTTAAGGGACCTTTTCTCCATTACCTGGTCCATTGCAAATGAATGGTTTGTAGAACTCGGAAGACCTATTGGCATGCGAAGTGTTTACCGACGAGTGAGAAGTTTTGGCTTGTTTTCATACCGGCCACACTGGGTCCTCCCTTTAACTCGAGAACACCGACGTAATCGCCTTGAGTGGTGCAGACAACGGTCACTCTGGGATCAGGAATGGAACAGTATTGTCTTTAGTGACGAGTCTCGATTTTGTTTAGGCATGCACGATGGTCGTGCCAGGGTTAGAAGGTGACGTGGTGAAAGGAGGAATCCACAGTTTTTTGTTGAAAGACATGTTCATCACACTGTTGGAGTTATGGTTTGGGGTGCTATAGCTTATGGTTTCAGGTCACCTTTAATCTTCATCAGAGGTAACATGAACGCGCAGCGTTATATCCACGAAGTTCTAGAACCCCATCTTTTACCCTATCTTGACACCCTGGCAGATCCAACTTTCCAACAAGATAATGCCCGATTACATGTTGCAAGAGTCACAATAGACTTCTTTCAACATAATGATGTCACATTGTTACCACGGCCACCAAGATCTCCTGACTTATCCCCAATTGAGCACGTGTGGGATATGATGGGTAGGAGATTGCTCAATTTGCAACGTCCTCCTCAGACTCTAGAAGCACTTCGAGAGGAGTTGGTGGTTGCCTGGAATGAGATACCACAGGAGGACATTGACCACCTGATCAGAAGCATGCCTAGGCGCGTTGGAGAATGCGTAGCACATCAGGGTGCATCCACACATTATTAAAGGTCAAAGGGCTTTAAAGCAGTGCAATCATTTTGAAATTTTTATCATTTACTTATTATGCTTCAGTAACTTCAGTACTTATACAAAATTTTATTAAAATAAAACCATTTAAACTGGGTGTTCGGATTTATATGTCACTTAGTATAGTTATAGCAATTTTGATCTAACCATAGCTTAAAGCAACATCCTATTCCATACTATTTTGTTATACAACGTTTCAACTTTTACTATCGTTCTGTCATACTTGAAAGTACTATTAATGTATGACATATTGTAAATAATATTGAAAGTGGAAACTTTGATCTGCAATTTCTTTTGAAATCACATGTCAAATAACGTCAGAGGACATATTCCATAAAAGACTATAAGTTGTAGTCACCGTCAAAGTAAGACTACCGGTATCCCTTTATGTATTTCCATCTCCCTCATACATACACATGCAACCTACCCCTATGTGTGAACGTTTGTTCGGTAAGCTCAAAGACATACGTTTTTTAGTTGTGTGACTCGAAAACTTTGTCATTTCGTATGAGTACCCTTCAATCATATTTGTCAGAGTGACAACTTACTTGACATCAGCGTGCAATTTGAGATGTCCTGTTATCAATCTTCAATATAAAATTGTACAATGCCAGGAAATGCGATCAATGGAGAAGGCCGACTGCTCGTGCTAAATTTATTGATTAGGATCCGCCCATGGTACGGAGACTCGATCTGTTTACTTATTTCATATGGCGTTTGATGACGTAATCGCCAAGAGTGGTGACTACAACTACAGTAAGTTGCAAGCTACAAGTACAAGCACTTGCAAATATGGCCAAATAATATTTTGTTTCACATATGACATACTGGTTTAACAAAGAGCAAAGGTCGATTAGAATCACCGAGTGTTCTTGTAACAAATATGACCCTGAAATTACATGTTCAGCAATGTCAAAATGACATTTTGTAAGAAAAATAGAAATAGAAAAATATTAAAAATATAAACAGGCTGCCTGGGAGAATCTGGGCAGCAGCGGTGGCCGCAATAGTAGACTCTTCGGTCTCCTGATCAGTCGCCGTGCGCTGTGCGGGTTCGAGTCCCGTCCCAGGAGAAATTTTTCTCTTGGCTATGGATGTTGTGATTGTCCGTAGGTGGTAGACAGTCTCTGACTGTCGAACGTGGAGGTACCACCCGGCGGATCTCGTAGGCGGAGCCAGAATGTGTGCATGTTGCATGCACACGTGTTCCCTCGCTAGAGTCCGTGTGGCGTTCCCCCTTTCCCCTGTAACCCCTATAGCCCCACGGTACCCAATGGGTGTTTAGGCCTTAGGCCTTCGTGGTAGTTGGAATATAAAAAAAAATCGTTCCATAAAAAGACGTGCCAGTGTTTGAGATATGCTTTTTGCCTTAGTTAAAAACAACTCCCTCGTCATCCAACAATTGAAGACGGCATTGAAACGACTTCCTTGAAAGATGAGCCCAAAAGGGACCAGGGTCTCCCCGACAAAGGGCTCCTACCCCTACTTCGAATAATGTAAGAAGGAAAGCCATTCAAAAATGTATACAGGGTGGCGCATCGAAAACGAAACAGACGCATTCACTGGCAGCTCAGTTTTTTTTTTTTTGAAAAACGCTTAGACCCATCGATTTTGTTTTCGAGGGGGACACAAGTTTGGGCAAAAAATCACGTTAGCACGTGCAGCCCCCTAAGCGGGGGTGACACCACCCCCAAAATTTTAAATGGAAAGGGGGGTCGAGTGATACCTTATTTTAAAGGTCTTTCAATTCCCTTTATAATGATATAAAATTAATGTACTGCAGTTCAGTAGTTTTGAAGATTTATTGATTTCAAGCTTAAATAAAACTAATACATCATCATTAGTGGAGAGAATTTAAAAATGAAGAATGAACCGACCGGTTAGGCAAGTAAATGTTGAAAATGGCCACCATGACTCTCCATGCAATAATAAAGATTTTGCTCAAAACGCACATTTTGCAATGTTTGAGGAGTAATTTGAAGGCACTCATTCACAATTCTTTGTCGCTGGTCTTCTAATAATGTTGGCTGGGTAGCATAGATTTGCTTTTTAAATGACCCCACATAAAGAAATCCAAAGGTGATAAATCTAGCGATCGTGGGGGCCATTCAATGGCACCTCTTCTACCATTCCATCGATCTGGAAACGTCTGATCTAAATATTGTCGAACACGTAATGCGTAATGTGGTGGGGCACCATCCTGTTGGAACATCAACCTATTCGCAATGTACCGCCGATCATTTTGATTTTCAATTATGGCTGTAAATGCAGGATCTATGGCGTCTTCCAGTAACTCCAAATACATTTCACCTGTCAAATTTCCAGGTAAGAAAAAAGGACCAACTAAATGATCGCCAAAAATACTAGCCCAAACATTTAATTTTTGTGGCTGCTGTATATGAACCTCATGATAAATTCTGGGATTAGAATCGGACCAATATCGGCAGTTATGACAATTTACTACGCCATTTAAAAAAAGACGAACATTCGTCGGAAAAGCAAGTGTTGAATAGAAAATGTTCATCGTTTATAATTCGTTCACTCATATCTTCACAAAATTCTAATCGCCGATCAAAATCGTCTTCATTAAGTTCTTGTACCAGGTGAATTTTATACGGATGAAAACTATGGGCCTTTAGAATCCGTTGGAGAGTACGTCGACTAACACCACACACAGTCTCCAATTTGCGGGTACTTAACGTAGGATCTACATAAACTTGCCCTAAAACCCCCACCTCTATTGCTTCGTTCCTTATGGGATTTTCAATGTTGTTGTTTTTTATTGGCGACTGACCCAACTTCCCGAAATTTAGCAACAAGTTCTAGCACATATTTTCGATGGACGTTACTGTTCTCATGTCGCTCATTATATATTTCTGCTGTTCTATTAGCGCACTGATTATTTCCGAAAAATATTTCGATAATTTCAAATGTTTCTGCTGTGGAATATACCATGGTTAATTTATGTAATAAAGCGTTACAAGTTATTTTAGCAACAAAGTTTGGTCAAATCAATCGTAAAATATGTACTAAATTTCTATTTAAAATAAGTAAGAAATATTTCCTTATCCTTTTTTCAAGAAATAACTTATTTGGTACAAAAAACGCTCCAATAGCTATTTTCAACAACAAAATGATAAACAAACCATGGGCGTAGTGAAGAAAAGCATTTACTTATTAAGTAAATTATTTTAGTCAAATTTCTTCTGAAAGTAGTACAAACTAATCTGATATACCTATTAAAGTCTACTTTAAGCTTTAAATCAATAAATCCCCAAAACTACCGAACTGAAGTTCATGTATTTGACATCATTATAAAGGGAATTGAAAGACCTTTAACATAAGGTATCACTCGACCCCCTTTCCATTTAAGATTTTAGGGTTGGTGTTACCCCCGCCCAGGGGGCTGCACGTGTTAGCGTGATTTTTTGCCAAACTTGTGTCCCCTTCGAAAACAAAATCGACGGGTCTGAGCGTTTTTAAAAAAAAACTGAGCTGCCAGTAAATGCGTCTGTTTCGTTTTCGATGCGCCACCCTGTATATAAATAGAATACTTCAAGTTTTGGTGCAAATAACATTATTTTGGAACAAACCTATTGTATGTTATTATCAAACAAAAAATGTCAAAAATTATGCTACTTTTACTGAGTCAGTTAAAAGGTATTGAAGCCTGCTTAGACTCTGCTGAATTCGTGCAGAGTTAGTCATGTTTGATGATGTTGATCTTGAAGGGTATCACAAGTCACCTATGTTACCAATCACTGAAATCGAATTACATATATACTAAAATTAATACTACCAAAAAGTCAGCATCTTCTTGAATATATCTTAATATTGTCTGTAAGTGTTATTGCTATCATCTGATCTTTTTTTTTGTATCAAAAAGCTTGTCCTGCCACGTTCTACCAAAATACTACCACTAGTACTTTTACGGAATACAAGCACCCAACTTACGAATATGGTCTAGTAACTTGAAAAACAGGGCGTAGTACTAGTATATCGTGTTAAAAACTTTCAGGGAACACAATATCTCGTATTAGTACATGTTACAAGTAAATTCACTTTGTAATTATTACACCATACTCTTCATGGAATGCGGTCCCAGGTAAAACTGGAAACGGCTATGGGAAACAGGAATTTCTAAATTTTCCATTTTCATTTTCTTAGTGTCATAAATACGAAATGTTGTCGACATTTAAGCGACCTGGTGTCTCGAGGTTCGAATTTGGGCAGGTGAGTATTAAGAGCTTGATGGAGAGAAATTTTCACAAAATAACTCTTTTTTGCAAGAAATGTTATGTGCTTCGTGGAAAAACTGCACTTCTATCATAACTGTAGTTTTCGAAAATGGGATATTATGTTATATGACATGTACGTCACGAAAAACCTGTACTATTCCGAAGACGCGCACGTTTTGTAGTTTTTGGAAATCGGTCCAGTGGCGACAGAAAAAAAAATGTCAAAAACGAAATAGAACAAATATCGCTCAATTTTCGGTTGTTAATGTTTCAGAGGATCAACCTACTTGACGCCATTTTTTTATATGAAGAAATACATTTTGGGAATACAAAATAAAAGTGCCGAGGTCTATTTGTTGTGTTTTCCTGATTCATTTATAGAAAATTCTATTAGAATTTGACAAAAGAGAGTCAAAATGGCAATGGATTTTATTTATTCTAACTATGTGGTGTTCAAATTAATCAATATGGAGTTAGAACCACAATTAGATAGATAGATTAAATAATCCAGATGCGGTGCCACATTCCTAGTTCAATTTGCATACAAATAGTTCAATTCATTGGTGAACATGTGATTACTTTAATCATTTTTATTGCAGTCATCAAGATCCTGCAACACTATATATATTCTTGGGAAAGGTAAAGATAAAAATAACCGAGTATCAACCTTAAATATGTTACATAACGTAATCGAGCCAAAATGTAATTAGAATAAGAATCAGAATCGATAAAGTGCCAAGTAAGGTAGTTATTCACAGAGCACCGTAGCTAATTTGATTATGGTAAGGTATTTAATAGACAAAATTTTCCTCAGTTCGTCTGAAATTATTCCAGGAGGTGATAAAGCAATTAAATATCTAATATCCGCGTAGTTAGAATACTTTTTTTCAGTTACCCTTGACCCTTGTGTGATTTTCTAAAGGATTTTTTTAAGTTAGATTTCCTGTGAATAGATCAATCACGATCCTCCATTGTGACTCACTGGCCTATTGTGGCTGTGCTGGAAACTTACTGGTAGACAAAAAAACAAAAAATAAGAGCAGTAGCCACTTGTTGCTCGAATCGGCCACTCAAACATTGTGAACTTTAAGAGCAAATAATGGTGACAGGGCGCATTCAATGGTATGGATTGCTCAAAGCGCATAGGTACTACTTCCGCTTATACAATGTTGATGATTCCCAATGAGGGTAAAACTACAGCACACAGTATTATACTGTAGTGTGACGAGCGTCGACTCAGGAAGACCCAGAACAGCGAGCGACAAGACCGCTGGTTAAGTCTTCTGGATCTGAGAGACAGATTCAGTAGTACTCGAGCCATCGCTAATCAGTGGTTTGAAGAACATGGAAGGATAGTTGGTATGCAGGGGGTCGTCTTAGGCCATGCGGGGGCCCTGTGCCCACAGGAGCTTGGGGCCCCCAAAAAGATCGAAGACAGGCGTCCTTCTAATAAGTCATATTTATTGAATTATAAATTGCCTTAAAACAATACTATGGGCTTTTTCCGTGATCTAATTAGGGGAAAATCTCCAGTTGCTGCAAACTGTCACTCTCGATAGACATTAGGGACAAACTGGTGAGGCGTTCTTGTGACATGGACGTTCTTGATTCATTTTTTGTTCTCTTCAACCTTGAAAAAGACCGCTCTCCGCTGCAGTTAGTGACAATTAGACACATGAGAATTCTTGTTGCAATTTCCACATTTTTGAATGTTCCCTCCAGTTTATCCCTTCTCAAGAGGCTATTATGCAATGCTGGAATACTTTCTGCCGATTCATTTGTCAAGGTCAGCAGATAATGTTCCAAATGCGAACATTCTGATGTCAGTCAGCTTCACTGATATCTTCATGATATATTTTTGAAAATTTTTTGTTAACTGATCATGATCAGTTGTTCTCAATTGTGAAAGAAAAGTAAATCGTTCATTCATTTCCTTGTATGTCTCCAGTAACTCATATTTTCTTTAGTTCTTATTAGAAACTCCAGCATTTTTATCTTTCTTTCTTTCTTCCTTACATTTGGTATATCTTTCTTCTTTATTAAGCTTTCCTGTTTTCGGAGCTCTGCTGCTCAATAAATACTTTCTTTTATTTGAGACGATATGGCCAGCAAAACAAGCACTCGAAAATTTGATAGGGTACAGCAGACTGCGTCCCGGAATGGCAAGAAATTCGTGAAAATTCAACTGTATGGTAAAAGTAAAATATTTGGGGCTTAGGACTTTTCCCTGACAATGCAGTGGTGACTTTGTATTTGACTTGAACATGACCTCGAAGGTGAAGACGATTTTTTGAAATGACGGAGCGTCCTGGTCAAGGTCATTGTAGTAAATCCTCGTAGCAATAAACCTAAAGATGACAGCGAATACAATTTTTCCCAGGTGACCTTAGAACTGACCTTGACTGTGACCTCGATCAAATTAAGGTCGAGTCAATTTTCTTGGATAGTGTAACCTATATTTTAAATATTGCAAGCTGAATTTTCGTCCTAATATGATATTGGGTGAACATTATTTGGTCCAACTCATTGTAAAAAATCCTTGTATGTAAACATTTCAGGGATCTTTCTGAATATGAAGCAAGAGACTCAAGAATCTTAGGGGATTCAATTTTTTCCTGGCTACTCATTAGTGACATTTAAACTGGTATTGACTGATATCTTAACTGTCAAATAAAGTCTAGGCAATTTTCTTGAAATGCGTACCCTATACTTTTGACTGATACAGCGGGAAATTTCTGTCCAAATATGATCTTGGGTGAACATTATTCTGAACTTGAAAGTCCTGATCAAGGTGGCTATGAAGAAACCTTTGTTAGAAAATATATACTTCGGGAATCTTTCTGAAAATGAAACAAAAATAAAAACCTGATAGCAGCAGACTTTCTTCTGGTAACCTTAAAAATAACCATTCGCATTACCTTGACGGTGAAAACAAGGCCAAGACAATGTTTGCATGACCTGCACCTTCGATTTCGGAAATATACAGTGCGGAAAATTTGTCTTTTTTATATATCGAAACAGCCGCGCAGGCAGAAGCCTAAATGCCGGAACACCGCGGCTGCTATGATGATCCCAAGGAAATTTTGTTAATACGATTTTTGAACTGCCTAAGGTTAGTAGAACTGGGAAAAGCTTCCTCCCGTAGATTGTTCCACAATCTAGACACCCTCGGGACAAAGGAGCGGTCGTATCGGCCAGTTCTGGATGTACGAAGTTTGACACGGTTAGGATGGGACGCCGAAGTCAGGCGGGTCTGTCTGGCAGGCACATCGCGCGACGGCATCATGGAAGAGAGCTCTGAGGAGCAAAGCCCGTTGGTGTAGCGATAGAAAAGAGCTAGATCGCCGACGACCCGCCGGTGCGAAAGAGTCCCAAGACTGTCTGTTAGAGAAGAGTCATCGATCAGTCGGACCGCCCTCCTCTGGACAGCATCGAGCATGGACAATGTAGTCGGGGCGGCAGCACCCCAAATGTGTGAGCAATACTCGAGGCTAGGCCTTATCTGGGCCTTGTATAGAGTGAGAAGGTCATGCGGAGAAGAGTACTTCTTAGCCCTAAACAAATAGCCTAGCTTTTTCCCAGCAGCTGCAGCTATTGAAGAGATGTGTTCGTGCCAGATCAGGTCCTCGGTGATCTGGACTCCGACCAGCCGAAATGAATGGCTCTTTGGTAGAACTCGGCCGTCCATCGAAACTGTATGAGCGCTAGGACGCTTTTTGTTCGTCAAAGTACAGTACTGTGTTTTGGAAGCATTGAACTGTACAAGATTGTTGTGTCCCCAAGCATTGATAGCCTCCAGGTCTCTTGTCAGAGAAGAAGTCGTCGCTAGTCTTCTTTTTTCCAGCTGAGCCGCAGAGATCGGCTTGTCACTCTGAATGCCTGCATGTAGAGTGCTGTCATCAGCGAAGCTGTGGATTGGGTTGATCGTGCAGGAAAGGAGGTCGTTGATATGTAAGAGAAACAGTGTTGGAGCCAAGACCGATCCCTGGGGAACACCCGCGTTGACGTTGTGGGATGAAGAGGAGAATCCGTCAATTACGACGGATATCTTGCGGCCAGAGATAAAGTCAGCCACCCATCTGCAAAGTTTTCTGGGAGGCCATAGGATGGAAGTTTGCTTAAGAGGGCAGCGTGCCACAGCTGATCGAACGCTTTCGTGATGTCAAGAGCAACGACATGAGCCTCACCATGAGACTGGATGAGTTTACTCCACAGTTGCGTGACGTAAGCTAGGAGGTCTCCTGTGGATCGTTGGTGCCGGAAACCGTACTGCCTGTCGCTAATCAAGCTGTGACGTTCGAGATAGTCCAGAAGCTCGCGATTTATGTACCTCTCCATCACTTTACTTATAACAGAAAGCAGAGCTATAGGCCTGTAGTTGTAAGGGTCGGTCTTAGATCCTTTTTTTTGGGATGGGCTGTACTTGAGCAAATTTCCAGTTTTCTGGGAAGGTGCCGGATTCATAAGATATCTGGAAGAGACGCGAAAGAACTGGAGCAGGCTCCGCTGCACATCTCTTCAGTACAATGGCAGGAATCAAGTCCGGACCAGAAGCTTTGTTGATGTCGAGCGACAAGAGCACTCGTCTTACGGTCTTATGCCTGAATGTTACCTCACGCATAGTGTGGGGAACCCTTTGAATTGACGGCACTTGGGCGTTGGTGGGGACGTCCATGGTGGAGTTGGCAGCAAAGATCTTGGCTAGCACTTCCGCCTTGGCCTTTGAGTCGAATACAATAGCTCCATCCTGACACGTAAGTGGTGGAAGGCTACTGTGTGAGAAGTTCTTTTCAATCTGCTTAGCCAGCGTCCAGAAAGACCGACTGCCATTACGCTGCGACATTACCCTGTGCCTAACTTTTATATCATGCTGGTTTTTGGCATTGCGAACTGCTTCGTTATATTTGTTTCTGGACTCGACGTCGGCTTGTCTGTTCTCTACAGTGGGGTTTTGTAAGTAGGTTCTGTGTGCCTTGATCTTCTGCTGGCGAGCAGTGTCACACGATTTATTGAACCAGCCGTTGGACCCTGGTTTAGGAACTTTCACTGTGTGAGGGATGTGTTCCTCCATTCCGACGTGGATAATTTCGGTTATAGAAGAACAGACGGTCGACGCATCCGCGTCAGTGAAACAGACATCTCTCCAAGGAAAGCTAGAGAAGAAGTCTCTGAGACCCTCCCAGTCGGCATGTCCGTAATGCCAAGTTTTGCGGCCTGTGCGGGTTTCTGCTGCCACAGCGGCTTCTGACCGAACCTAACCTCCACAACACCGTGATCTGAGTTACCCAGTGGGGACAGGACAGCAGTGCTGTAAGGGACAGGATGCGTGGTCAAAAAGAGATCCAGCAGGCTACTGGCATGTGACGAGACGCGGGGGAAGAAAGTAGGGCTCGTCACCAGCTGGGTTAGCCCTTGAGTAAGAGCGAACGCTTCGACTGCACGACCTGCTGCATCGGTCTTATTTGCGCCCAACCAAAGCTCATTATGGGCATTGAAATCACCGAGAAGAACTACCTCTGAAGGAGGGTGATTGGTGTTCAGGAAGTCGATCTGGACGGCGAGGTATTCTAGTAGGTCATCCCAGTTATGGTTCGAGGGAGAGCGATAAAGGCAGCAAATAAATTTGGGTGATGTTTTGGAGCTGAGGCGAAGCCACAGAATGTCCTTCCGGTCTGATTCCAAAGAAAGATCCCTGGAGCAGGAAAGACTGCTGCGGACAAAAGCCACAACTCCCCCGTTCTTTCTCAGATTGGAGTGCACCTCGTAGTTTGGGAAGTTGAGATGGTTAATCGGTGCAGTCTCTGAGATTTTTGTCTCCGCCAAGAAAAGCACGGCGGGACGATTGGATTGCAGGTAGTGATGGACAGCATCAATGTTGCTGTTGATCCCGCAGATGTTCGAAAAACAAATTTTATCTTCGATGTTGTTCCCTCGAGCCCACCCTCCACCCGGACATTCCGAGAGTAGAGTGAGTTTACGTCCGGAGTTCTTAGTGCTCGAGGGATCCATCATCATTAATTTTTTTTGTTTTGGTAGATAACCGACTGCATAGCTTAGGTGTGGAAATATGCGGACATTTATAAGACACCCTGGGAAAAGCTAGCGGGTGGTACTGCCTCGGTCGACTGGTCCTTGTCTACCACCTTCTTTTTACGTGTTAGTGATGTTAAATAGACCTAAAGTGGCCCGTTGGCGGACTTGTACCGCCACCCGGCAATCGGTACTGAGGTATTCCTTAACGCCTGCAGAATCACTTGGACGGGAAGAAGTTGTATACTGGATACAACAACTTCCGGAACAAGCATTTGCCACGGCCCTCGCTCAGTAGGGCAAAATGAAACAAAAATAAAAACCTGATAGCAGCAGACTTTCTTCTGGTATCCTTGAAAATAACCATTCGCATTACCTTGACGGTGAAAACAAGGCCAAGACAATGTTTGTATGACCTGCACCTTCGATTTCGGAAATATACAGTGCGGAAAATTTGTCTTTAAAACATGAACTTGACTTGACACGTTCAGGGTACCAAATAGTTTCCACCCAAAACCATAACTAAACGTACATTTTCCGCTCTATTTGTTTCCAGTTTAAAAGTCTAGGTTACCATTTGAAGAAATCGTCTTAACCTCGATTTTATGATCAAGGTCAAATTCAAGGTCGCCAGTGGATATCTAGGGAATTATCCTGAGCCTCTGCGATCTCACTTTTGGCATACCTCTTGAATATCCCTAAATACGAGTATCTTACAGTTCTGACACTTTTGGATCGACCTGTAGAACATAATATCTATGGTGTTCAAGATTAAGCAATTGTCATAGCATGGGTAGTGGATTTAAGTGTGTATGACGGTATCAAAAACCAAAGAAAACAATCATTTTTGCAACATTGTAAGGTAAATAATTACATGAACAAGTTTAAATAATGAATGTTAATTAATTAGACTTATTTAAATGCAAAACTGCTGCTTGAGAAAATGATCCGTAACACACTATCACAAATAATGAGATAATTCAGCAATCTTTGTTATATAACTTTTCATAAATATGAGGATGTAGTAATTTTGATATAATTCATAATCATCTTTGTATTGATATGACTCAATTTTTTAGTCATAAAAAACTTACAAAGATTTTTAGGTGAAGATACTCCAGATCACTAACATTACATTTGATATAACTTACTTGGTTTCCAATATTAGGTTTTACGGTGTTTTCAGAATAAGGGAGGCTAAGCCATTTCATAAGAATATTTTAGGATATTACTTCAAATGTTCAAACCCAAACGAGTAATAACAAAAATCTCCTGGAAGATAAAAATAATGGAAAATTGAATGGTATTTTATAAAATACATTTTTTCTCCTAAAAGGCCAGTGGCGTAGAAAATATTTTCTATTCCGGGTCCACAGGTACCCCAGTTTCCACGTCCCAAGTTTAGTTTAGGCCGAGAAATGTGCTTAGCCAACAATGTGCTTACTGATCGTCTTTACCCGCTCCGTATAGATATTTTTGTGTATTTTCTACAATAGGAATATTGTCTTTATGAAACACCCTATATGTCGTTCTTTTTCGCTATCGCCGACTCATGGTTTGGATCTAAAGGAAGAAATTATCTTTGCCCTTTGCTTTGTCCAAGTTTCCCATACTTTTAAATGCTGTATGTGCTGTTAGTTTTAGTGGTATTATATTCTTACAATACTCAACTCGAAGGCTAGTTTCCTACTTTAGGATCATAGAGATGTTACCAGAAATGTGTTTTGGATAGAGCAAAAGCTCAGTGGGGAATTTCGGAGAGAAAAGACCAAAGTATAGGAACCTACAAGATAATGAAGATGAATAAATTCTTCTTCAGTAAAATCAATCGTGTAATCCGTGTAGCAATAATGAGAGCAAATGATTTGTTGTTGGTTAGGTGTGAGAATAGTCAATCAATTTACATATTACAAAGTATTACAAGGCGTAGGCAATATAGTAATAACATCTAATGATATTTAAATAATCCTCGTGTTCACAAAATGACAAATGATACGCATACACTACTCGTGTAGTGCATACAACGTCTTACGGTTTCGATCAGTGCCCGTACCTATTGCAGTATTTATAATAAGTCGAGTATTTATTTTTTCTTGCAGCGGCTGGTTTATGAAAACTTCTGCAATCTGAATTTGCAATTAGTTACACAGAGTTAGCTTGCTCATCACTTCAACATAGCGTTAACGGGCTAGCGGAGAAAAATCGCGTGCATTGTACACTATTCGTCGTGTGCGCGATGACAGCGCCGCCTAATGGCCATAATTTTTTGGGACTAGAGACTCTCCAAATCTTAGCAACTAGATTTCTAAAAACATTTTTGGTTTGTTTTAAAATAAAACCAAATGAAAGTACATAAAAAGGATATGGTCTCATATTAGACGTACTTGAACAGAAACACGTGTGATAATACGTGTATGATTTAAATCCTCAAAACATGATTTTAGCTTACAACCCCAAACTATGCAAAAGAGCAGCATGTGCGAGACGCTGAAGAGCACGGGACGAAAAGATAAAGCTACTTTATAAAGGGCTTTCATCATAAGAAAAAAGTCGATGACCTAAGCTCCCATTGTTAACGGGGCTCCTACAATCACGAGCACCATCTGCTGAGGTAACGGGGGGGTGAAAAGGAAACGACGGTGGGCTGGCCCTAGACGGTTGTCGGCGCTACTTTAAAAGAGGAAAGGATGACTGCGGGTGCATACCAAGGTAAATTTTTATAATAACAGAGTCGGATTTCGATTATCGATCTAGCCTGAAAATCGTTTCCTATTTTGGTACTCAGCAAGTGATCATTTAGTATTTTTCTCCCCTTGTTACTGTTCGTCGATATTGTGTTGTTGAATTGTTGTGCTGTACTCTTGTTGGTGTGCTTGTTCTTGAGTGAATTTTTATCAAGGTTGATAATGGACAATAAAAGGTCATATGCGACTATTTTAATTACGAATGCAGTGAGTTTAAAGAAACTGAATAGTTTTATGGCGAATTCTGTCAAAGACCTGACATGAACGACATTGATTTGGAGGTTGCTAAGCAAGAATTTTTAGGGAAACTTAAAAAAAGTGACGCAGAGATTTTGCAGATCGAACAAGTCACCAAATCACAGGACTGTATTTTGTGGCGCCTTCATCGGAGGATAAGGTTGACAGCGTCTCGATTTGGTGAAGTTTGTAGAAGAAGGCAGACAAACAACAAACTGTAAAGTTATAATAAACTCCATCATGTACCCAACAGAGTTTTCTAGTAAGGCAATAAAAAAAGCAATACAAAAATCATTGGACACGGCAGTTCAATATTGTGGTTTGTTTATTGATCGCACAAATCCATTTCTGGCAGCATCGCCTCCATCTGCCTATTACAGTAGACAAGAAATGTACTTAATCCAGGTATCAGCCTACCTCTTTATCCTCTTTATTGCTTTGCAATAACTAGCTAACTGTTTCCTCTTATTTTGACAGCATAAGATAATTTTATGACCCTCGTGCAGTTGTTACCATGTAGCACATGACCCTTGTAAACATAATTGTGTTTATTGACATGAATAAACGAATTTATTTTACTAAAGGTATCAAATTATTTAAACATATTTTTCCTTAGTCGGAAAGCACCGTCGCGTCGCTTGGACTGGCAGGATGAAACAGTAGACGAATTTCGCCCAAAAACCGATTTGCACTTCACAGCTTGCGTTTCATTTTTTATTATTTCCAAATTAAACTCTTGCAGCGTGCTATAAACAAAGTCCACAGAGTGCTAACGATCCAATTTTTCGCTTTTATCCACTAGGATCTTTTTAAAATATCAAGAAGTTGAGCACAAATAGTAAGCATTTCAACCCACCATAATTCTTGCACAAACTCAAAATTTTGTAAAAAGCTCTGATAGCACCTTAGGCAATTATGTCCTGCTTATTTCCAGAAAAACATTCACGGGTCATGAGATTCAAATGAAAATGCAGGTATAAAATCTAACAAATTATCGTTCTCAAACACATATTTCCTTGACATATCGATAATTTTAAAGTTCCACGCTAAATTCCCCTATACTTCCCTACTGTTGTCGGATTTTCGTTACTTAAATTTCCCGTAGTCACTGGGACCAGAAGCTTCTTAATAATAGAACGTGTTTCACTGATATCAAAGATGCAACATTTAGAATCACCTTCCCCCAACCCCCACTTTTTAAGCAGTACATTTTTTTATGTCAATGATAAGGAACCCCTGTAACGTCAAAAACGGAGTTTCAGCAATTGTTACTTTTTCTTTTTTGCCTATAGCACCCTTGCCATTGGACTAAAACTACAAAGCTTTGGCATACTAGTAATCTCGTGTGGAAATATTATAAAAAACCGAGCAGTAAATTGAGTTGATGATGAGTGATATAGTTTTTCGTGATGTAGATGTCATATGACTTAAAAAAACATAGCATCTCATTTTAGAAATTTTTCTTGATTACAATACTTCCTCGCCACAGGCATGGGAAGTAAAACGGCTTTAAAATCGAGGAGTATCAGCGATCGCGATTATGAATACCTATTTGCAGAACGACTTATCTACGCGATATTATAGGAAATAGGGCCACCAAATTATCTGAATACGTCCTTTCTTAGTCCGTACATTGCGCTGCAACGCTTGGGTTGGCAGCACGAAACAGTAGACAGAATCGGTCCAAAATACGATTTGTAGAGGTTTGCGCGCTTCAAAATTGACGCTTTATTTTTTGATATTTTTGAATGAAATTTTCATAGTGTGCTGAAAATAAAACCCCACAGGGTGCTATAATGCCACTTTTGCATTTTTTTCACTAGATTCTTTTTAAAAAAATCGCGAAGTTGAACAGAAAAAGTGCGCACTTCAACCCATCATAAAACTTGTCCAAAAACAAAATTTCCAAAAGTGCTCCTATAGCACCCTGGGCAATTATCTTCTGAACATACTAAATTAATTTCATTCAAAAGTATTGAAAAATGGAGAGTCAGTTTCGAAGCAGCTGAACCCTTGTAAATGGCTTGAAACCGCCTTAAATGTGGAATACCTAGTTACTTAATCAAATTCTATTTAAGAGTTAGCTTCACGTCAGCCCATATCAATTAATTATTTTATTATTTTTCCATACAGTATAGTAAAAGTAAAATATATTGCGGACTGATTGCTTAAGTGTAAGAGTACCTCTGGCTTCCGCTTCAGAAGTCGTGTGTCTTTTTTCGGTTTTCAAAGCATCCGAGATATTTAGTTTGCTAGATCTGAATTATGGAGACGTGGAGCCCCCTCTCTCAGACGCTCAGACCCATAGGGAAAGAGACATGTACACTTTTAAATAATAATAAGTTTATTTCCAACAGGCAGATACACCCAATTGCATGAAGTATCAATAAATAGCACAGTAAATAAATACATAGATAATAATAACAATATGTAAGTAAATAATCAGCAATAATATTTTAGCTTACAACTTCATCAAGGTCATTAAATAACATATGTCGCAGTTACTAATATTATTAAATAGTGTACACAACCTTCCAACGGGAAACTTCAATAAAACATTGGTATGGCAGAAATCACAGTAAAATGTTGCAAAAAAAACAGTTACCTAAGCGAGGAACATTAAAACCTATACTAAGTGACATATAAATCCGAACACCCAGTTTAAATGATTTTATTTTAATAAAATTTTGTATAAGTACTTAATGAAGCATAATAAGTAAATGATAAAAATTTCAAAATGATTGCACTGCTTTAAAGCCCTTTGACCTTTAATAATGTGTGGATGCACCCTGATGTGCTACGCATTCTCCAACGCGCCTAGGCATGCTTCTGATCAGGTGGTCAATGTCCTCCTGTGGTATCTCATTCCAGGCAACCACCAACTCCTCTCGAAGTGCTTCTAGAGTCTGAGGAGGACGTTGCAAATTGAGCAATCTCCTACCCATCATATCCCACACGTGCTCAATTGGGGATAAGTCGGGAGATCTTGGTGGCCATGGTAACAATGTGACATCATTATGTTGAAAGAAGTCTATTGTGACTCTTGCAACATGTGGTCGGGCATTATCTTGTTGGAAAGTTGGATCTGCCAGGGTGTCAAGATAGGGTAAAAGATGGGGTTCTAGAACTTCGTGGATATAACTCTGCGCGTTCATGTTACCTCTGATGAAGATTCAAGGTGACCTGGAACCATAAGCTATAGCACCCCAAACTATAACTCCAACAGAGTGATGAACATGTCTTTCAACAAAAGACTGTGGATTCCTCCTTCCACCACGTCGCCTTCTAACCCTGGCACGACCATCGTGCATGCCTAAACAAAATCGAGACTCGTCACTAAAGACAATACTGTTCCATTCCTGATCCCAGAGTGACCGTTGTCTGCACCACTCAAGGCGATTACGTCGGTGTTCTCGAGTTAAAGGGAAGACCTAGTGTGGCCGGTATGAAAACAAGCCAAAACTTCTCATTCGTCGGTAAACACTTCGCATGCCAATAGGTCTTCCGTGTTCTGCAAACCATTCATTTCAATGGACCTGGTAGTGGAGAAACGGTCCCTTAAGGCCAATAATCTTAGGCGGCGATCTTCACGGTCTGTTGTTCTACGGGGGCGTCCAGTGCCCCTTGCTCTTTGCGTACGGCCTTCTCGAAGCCATGCCTGACAACACCTAACCACAGTGTCTACACTTCTTTGCACTCTAACTGCAATTGCCCGAAAAGAAAGTCCAGCTTCCCGAAGTCCCACTATACGGCCCCTATCAAACTCACTAAGTTGACGAAATCGTACAGGTCTCCGTACTCTAGGCATCGTAACCGATCGTAAAGGATGTCAAGAACCAAAATCCGCCAACGTTGATTCTTTACTGCGGCTGAAATATTCATTTTTAGAGCGTTAGTGAATTAAAAAAAAGCAGTATAAAAACCGGAATGTCTAACTGATAAGGCTGAAAATTTTTTCACTTGTTATTTACAGTAAGATGAATACATTCACCAACTTTTATTAAAATAAAACCATTTAAACTGGGTGTTCGGATTTATATGTCACTTAGTATACGTATCTGAAAATTGTTACTAGTTGGGTTTTCCCCGAAATGTCCGTTGTTTCATCTGCTATATCGCCAAATACGAGGCTCTGTTACTCTGTTTTATTATTTCTTCATGACAAACTTGAAGAATACAATCCAGTAGATCGTTTTGTCTTTCTTTCGAAGTTCCTTTGAATATTAAAGCTTTTTTCATATGTTCGCTTAAGGTTGTATCAAGCTCAGCAGAAAAATTAATCAGACCACGAAATATTCCCGGGTTTTGGGAGCTCTCGGTTTCGTCGTGGCCCCGTTGCGCCAATTCAAATGCTCCGCAAAATTTTATACCGAGCAATCAGATATCGTACTTCGCATTAGATCTGTACGGATCTGTATAAATTGCAGCACATGGTTATGCTTAAATCGCGCATTTGATATTGTAGAGAGAGACAAAAATAAGCGCGTGCGGCTTGTGTCGAAGTAGTGCACAGACCCTTTTCAAGTGGCCCACGAATAATCTTACGCTGCGGTCGCGACGAAAATGACAAGTACACAATTGGTCGATAATAATGCTTTCTCAAAACAAAACAGACTCGACGCTGTGTCTTGCGGGGGCAGCGTTGCCGGTATTATTTCTTTTGTGTGATAACATGGAAAATAAATAATGATCAAATTACTATTGCTTTTTTCTGTTAAAACAAAAGTTTTGGCAGTTCTGCAGATGCAGAACTTAGGGCTAGCCGTCCCTGGAGATCTCATAGATAAGTCATTCAAGTGCTTAACTATTAACTATTGGTAAGCCGATTTTAAAATAAAAAGTATAAAAAACATTGTTTTATATTCATTTAATTTTGATACTTTCATGCATATTGTAACCGTTTCTCATGCATATTTCAAACTTTTTATGTTGCATATAATCCAGTCTCTAATAATCAGTGTGACTTGTACTGTCAAGACAAATATAAAGACTTTTCGTACGTCAAAATTTATCGAACTGCTTAAGCTGTAACCAGTTAAATCGAAATTTCAAGGTTACAATTTTTGAGACACATTATATATCAAAATCCATCAAGCCGCTTAAACGAGAACCCAAGAAATAAGTATTTCAAGATTGATTTTTTTCAAAGAGCATTTTTCAATCACTATACTCGGAAACTGTAAGAGAAACGAAGTCGGTTAAATGGAGGCAATGTTGCGTACTTAAGTAATCAACAAAATGTCGCTTATAAAGTTTTAAGATCCAACGGAGACAGACAGGAAAAACCGGCTTTCCCAAAATTGCTTTAATTTTTTCCTGTCTCTATTTGTAGTGGGATTTCAAAACAA
>CAVLJG010000001.1:22123686-22146468 GCA_963669975.1 Acanthoscelides obtectus
TTTGGGTGTATCTTATGTATTTTGAGACCCTTAAATCAAATCTAAAAAAATTTTTTTCTATCACCCACAGAGAATTGGTAATATCTACGTTTATGAATTACAATACGTAACATCTCATATTGCTGCAATTCTCGGCGTTTATGCGATGACGCGCATATATAATGTTAAGACCTGTCTATTCCTGTTTATGGTATGCGAGCTTATGTTTAGAGAGCATATTGCGTTTATTAGTAGACAAGGGCCAACTTCACCAACAACAGTCCGTTATTCTCCCCTATAGGGTAACAGACCGTCAGATACAGCGAATGAGCTTCAAGTTCCAATCAACAAATTTTAGCAACCAATAGCTATGAAATGTTGAAAACAAAATACTGTCAAAGTATGAGATGACAACCTGTCATTGAAACATCACCAGCTTATTGAATATTAAGAAATTACATATAATTCGGTCAAATTTTAGGAAATGTTTTAAATACTATTGTTGATTTTTTATTCATGTTTATATTATTTTCTTCAATTGATATGTGACTGGGTGTTTTTTCCTATAAACCTCTTGCAGATAGCCATTAAGCACCTACTTGATGACAGGCTCTACCAAAAGATATTGCTCGTTTCCAACATTCATTCATTTACTTGCCGTTCATCAGAACCATTATGGCACCTTAGATTGATATTCCCACAAAACCATTCAGGTTTTTTGATATCCATACATCCATAAAGTTGAATATTTTTCGTTGTTCAGGAACTGAACAAACATCCACACTATTCAGCGATTAAGAAATTCCCAAATATATGCCTTAAAGCTGCCAGCAAACCTAAAACCTGCAAAAAAAACTACAAATTTGCCATATTTTTTTTTTCACGAGTACACATTCTAGGTTATATTTATATTAGACATTATTTGAATACAGCTGATTATTGCATTTCAAGGAGTGAACATGTGTGGGATCTGTCAACTCTTGGTACCAGTCACAAAACATATACTCTGAAGGTTTAATTCCATGCTATTCAATGACAACACGGTGACTTGTGTGGTTATCAGCGGCCATTTGTGAGGGTGCGACAGGGTTGCCAGATTGTGCATTAATATCCCGTTTCACCCTCCTGGTCCCAGTGGAAGTTGCCAACTGTTGAAATATACTCTACTATGCTTTATAAGACTATTCGTGACATTTTTCCCAAAATCATGCACAACACTTGAAAAAATGCAAATGAAAATTTAAAATTATTCCATGACGCAAATATAGCTCCGTCGGTACCTTGGGTTATACATCTTGACAGTAGGGATGTTCGATACGATCCTATATTTAGAAGTATCAATACATTTCACGAGTATCGTCATCTTTCGATCCGGACTGTGTCAGAAAGAGTGACTGCCATTTGGCTGCGACATTACCCTGCCAAATCAGACATATCTTTCATCATTTTCAAAGAAATTGTACAAATCTCTCAAATTTGTGAAGTTAGCGAGTTTCACTTCATACGTTGTTACCAGACATGCCCAAATCATCAGTTGTGCCGTGATATTCATCCCGACCACTGCATCCCCACGGCTAGGCGACCTGTATGTTAAATTTGTATTGATAGGGCAGCGGGTTATGCTATAAATCATATGTCACAGTGTTTGTGCACTGATTGCAACGGTTAGATGATACCAAAAATATTTTCATAAATAGAGATCTTTCCCATTCCGGATCGAACAATCTACCAAAGATGCTTATAATCATGATACCTAGTAAATTTTCACGAAAAAAATTCAAACCAGCAAATGTAAAAGATTCATTTCGCACCCTCCACCACGGGACGTGATCGTCGTTAGACTTGGCAACCCTGCGAGTGTCAGATAGATCCCCGCCAGTCAAAAAAGAAAAATAGACAAACAATAAACATTACTAGTTTTTTTGATTTTTGTACTTAAAAGCCATTATCTGTGAAACATTTTCATTTTTTGTCTATGTCCATAGTAATTGCATTATGCATCAGGGAGATGTAGGGATTGACACGTCTTACACTTATCTGTGTTTTAGGATGGAGAGGACATACTGTTTTTATTGCTTTGAACAAATTCTTACCCATAAATTAATAAATGATTATGACGTAAAGGAAGATGAGGAATTGGATGGAATGTATTTTATTCTTACTTGCAAAAAACAGACAAATCCCACTATTCAACAGGTATGTAATGATAACTTTCAGTATATTGAAGTTGGTAAATTCGAGAGTGCCATGCATTAACAAACGTCCAAATCTGCTGCCAAATTTAACAGCTAGAAAATCGACCTATTATTTGCGGCATTCCCATTCGCTCAAGGGGATAACGGATTCAAAATACATGAAAGTTGTCCTGTTTTGTTCTGTACAAAAGCATCATGTTGGAATCAAAAAGTGGTCTTGTTTATAATACAGTAGAATTTTATTCAATATTTCAATAGAAATCACCAATATTCAGAGACCTTTGACAGCTTCTGTCAAATTGCATTTCGATAAGGTATTTTCCCATTGGTCCATAATATTAATGTTGGTGAAATCGGCCCTTACAGCAGCTGAGTCAGTTACGTTTTCTGTGTTGAAGAGTACTGAGATGTTCTGAATACTGTTAATTTTTATTAAAACGGTGTGTTGTTTTTAGTTTATTGTGATCGAGACTAGCTTTATGGACAATACCTAGAAATTGTGTAAATAGTGCAAACAGTTTTTATGTGTGCGGAGAGATAACTTTTAAAGGTATTGGACCAAAATCGAAACATACTGTTAAGTATTTCAATTTACCATCAGCTTAGCATAAGCATAGTGATGAACTTTCTGTCCCAGTTCCACCAGAATCATGGTTTTGGGATGAAAAAGTCGAATCCACCGATTCAGGAAGTGATGGTACGGAAAAATTTCCGATCCTTCGTTTGACCTGCCAGGATGTTCAACAACGCCGCATTTCATCACACAGGGCGAACTTAATGACTTAGTTCGAGAATAAATCTGTCAAAATCAAAGTCAGAAATTTTAGCGTCAGATTAAAAGGATGGAATCTTGTCCCACGGTGTTGTTAACATTACTTTTTACCAAAAAACGGTAACAAGACATCATACACTGTTTCCGTCAAGAAAGGTAGTTGATATAATTGCTCCGATGTCAACAATTTGTTTGACGCGTTTAGGACAGAAACATGATCCAAATGGTTGGCGCCTGTTCATTGATTCCTCTAAGCTTAGTTTAAAAAGCGGTATTGGTACACAACGGTAATAAATATCCATAATTATGTACCTATAACGCACGCAGTTCATATGAAGGATTCATATGAAAATATGCGAGTTCTGTTAGAGCATATCCGTTATAATGAATATGGATGGGTCATATGTGCAGATTTAAAGGTAATAGACCTTCTTCTTGGAATGCAACTGGGATATACCAAATATTGTTGTTTTCTTTGAAAATGGGACAGTCGTGGCGCGATCGTCATTATGAACAGAAGGAGTGGCCACTACGTCAGGTATTAAGTCCGGGCCTCAAAAACATTGCTCATGAACCACTAGTTGGTTCCAAAAACGTGTTGCTTCCACCTTTGCTTATTAAGTTGGGACTGATGAAAATTTTGTGAAAACTATGGATCGAAATGGAAGTTTCTGCATTTAAAACAAACATTTCCGAGACTTAGTGAGGCAAAAATTAAAGGGCGTATGTGCGGGTCCACAATACGGAAAATCATGAAGAATGATGTATTTGACAGTGTTCTAAATGAAACTGAATTACGAGCTTGGAATGCTTTTAAATCAGTTACTGCAAGTGTTTTAAGCAATGTGAAGGCGGATAATTATAAAGATATTGTGAGTGAACTAATTAATGCTTATAAAGTAATGGGATGTAACATGTCTCTAAGAATTCACTTTTTGGATTCTCATCTCGATTTTTTTCGGAAAATTTAGGTGCGGTAAGTGATGAACATAGTGAACGGTTCCACCAAGACATTTCTGCTATGGAAAAACGGTATCAAGGCAAATGGAGTGTCAATTTGCTTGCTGATTATTGCTGGACATTCTTAAGAGATACTTCAGGAACACCATATCGCCGTAAAACATCGACAACAACATTCTCAGATTAATCTTTATTCGAGTGTTTATTACAAACATATCCTTATATTTTACCAGTATAAGCAGCAAATAAAATGCCTTATGCAAGAAAACCGTGGGAAAAACGAATGCTATTACCTGCTTTTTGGGTACGTTTTTACATAATCCTTGTTTTGACCATGTCACAAAAATTATTTTAATTTTGTTCACCAGTGTTATATTTGGTTTTTAACCCATACTCAATCTTGTATTGCTATCTTCAAACGGCTGAACAAATTTTCTTGCATCGTAGCAAAGAACACTATTGATTACATTTTCAACAAAAAAAAAACGAAGGCTAAATAGATTCTTAAATTTGGGAGTCCCGTTGCCTCACAGTGTGTTCAGGATTGATGATCTTGTTTCTTGGTATTATACATGCACTTGCACACCTTGAAGATTGACGATAATTCAATGTCGAGTCTTGCAAAAATAGAGGGCATTCATGAATCGAATCAGTATTGTCAATATATGTACCTGTATTCAAGGGACTTCCTGAATACGGAAATATTGTTCGTTGATACGTGTTATTTCCTACCTTGACATTAGCGTTCACCGTCCAAGTCAGTGGCGGAGAGTCTCCTCTGAGATAAATACGTATCGGCAATTAAATACATAAATCTTCTTTTATTACTCTTGAAGCAATAAAACAACAAATATACAGAAGCAACAGCGACCTTGCCTCTGTGCGATAAGTGCTGAAGTATGTTTTGGGAATTTGAAGAATGCTCCGATAATATTTTGGCTCGCCCTTGGAAAATGAGTTTGCAACTAAATCGTAACCTAGGGGTTTGTAGGTCACTGACGTATACAGAAAAATTTCTGGAGGGAGGGGTCCAGAATTCATTTCCGACAAAATCGAAATTGGATCTTTCTAAATGTTCTTTAATTGTAACGCCACTTCATCCAAATGAGACCCAAAATGGTCATGTGACAGTATCAAACCAGCCAGTCCAAGAGGAGCCATTCTGCGCTCTACTCGGTTATACGAACTTCTACCAAGAGCATTTATAGCTAAGGTTCTATGCTAATAAGCACATCCATATTTGGGTAATCCTTGAAGATCCGTTTCGCTTGCGAGCTTGGACAAGCAGAGTTGACATACAGTAATGGACAAAAATATATACACAAATTAATATTGTGCTGTATTTCTTTTTTAACTTGTTTTATTAATACACCAACCTGTATACATAATTCGTTATAGCATACCACTTATACATAAATAAATTCATTAAACTCCCTTCAATAAAAAATTAATTGAAAAAACTGGAACTATGAAGGACAAAAATATATAGACAACGCAAAACAATTATAGAAAAAAAGAAGCAAAGTTCATTGAATTGTAGAAAACCAACCATGTTTGTGTTAATATTTGTAGCATAACTATTATTATCAATCACCGCTTGGCATCGTCTCGGCATAGATTGTAGAAGTTTCTTAATATAAGATTCATCAATCTGTCTCACTTTTGCTCTAAAGCGGCAAAAAGTTCATCCTTGTTTAAAACCCTTTCAAGGCATATTTTTAAATTTTTAAGCTATTTCATTTATAGCTGAAAAAAATGAAGTGATAAGATCTCAAAAGCATTAAAAATAGCCCAGAAAATTTTTCCATTTGGAGAAAAAAGAATTAGTAGGTGGTATCACCATGATACCACCAAGCACTAAAATAATACAATGCAGATATTACTGAAACATATATTTAATTAAGATAATGTTATAAAAAGGAGTTTGAAGTAAAAATATACAACTTATTTGCTATGATATTTTTCAAAGCAATTTTTTTGGTCAGTGAGACACAAACCGACATTGCAAGTACTGCACGACCATCGCGTACGGTGTTGTTCCGCTTTTGTGCTGCAAAATGCACGTCTTCATCTGACCCATTTTGATCATCCTCCGATTCATTTCCTGAAGTATGTCCTCAAAAAATATATTCCTGTACTCTTCATATGTCATATTTTCCAAATCTTTGTAAGACCACTTTTTCCCTGAAACAAAATCCCCAAACAATTAGTCACTATCCACGTAAGCGCTAACTTAGTAAAATAATTGAATCAAAAACAAAAGTACACCCACCAATAAACAAACATACCAACAACATACAAGTAGCCCACCAACCAATAGTCTAAATAGTTTTTCCATCGACTTCTATCCCGCCGCAAACTTCACAATTACCGAACTGACGGCAGATCAACTAACCCAGCAAAACAACCAAGTTACTCAAAAACAGAAAAATACGCCCACTAATTACACAAACACACTGCCAAACATACAAGGCAAAAATCCAAAATCACCGAAAATATTAGGCATTGATTGCTATGTGGTATCAATTGACACCACCTTAATTTTATTCAAAGCAACCAATAAAAATATATAAAATCGTGTGTGCCTATGATAATAACATAAAACAATACCTAATACAATAAAATATAGTACTTACCCGCCATTCTGTCCTTATTTTTTGAAATAAACACTCAATTTATGACCACGCACGCCATTGACCCGCACACTGCGAAAACAAATCGATAAATGTCAAATAACAAGCTGTTAGAAATGGCGTCCTATGTAAATAATTTTTTTCATACTAGTTGGCAATATAGTGCTACTTCTTACACGGTGGTATCAGCAGATAACCACTCCGCAGCGCCGTGATAAATTATTAAAAAGGTGGTTTCATGGTGACACCACCAAGCTTGAAAGGGTTAAATAATTTTTATCTCGTGTTTGCTCATCTAAGTATTCCCATAGATTTTCAATGGGATTTATATCGGGAGACTGTGAAGGCCATTTGAGAACTGGTATTTTTTCATCCAGAAAGAATTTCTTTGCGAGATTTGAAGTGTGCTTCGGGTCATTATCTTGCTGGAAGATTGATCTTAAGGGCATATTGTCTTCCATATAGGGTAACATGACATGCTTTAGTATGTCTGTGTATACAAACGTATCCATAATGCCATCTATTCTATGTAAAGGTCCCATCTCAAACCCCGAAAAGCACTCCCAAACCATAACAGACCCGCCTCCATATTTGACAGTGGACAAAGTGTACTTGGGGTTCAATCTTTGCCCACTAGGACGTATAACGTAATGAACACCATCTGATCCAAACATAATGAACTTAGATTCGTCACTGAAACATACTCTCTTTCAATCACAGATGCTTCAATCAAGATGCAACCGTGAAAGTTGTAATCGGTCCTTATGGTTTTTCCTCGAGATTAGCGGCTTCTTACTCGGGTGACGTGCAAATAACTTCAAATCATTTAATCTTCTACTTATAGTCTTCGTAGAAACACTGACAATTCCTTTTGTCTCGATTTCGGCTTTTATTTGTCTTGGGGTTTTAAACGGATCTTTGGACGAAATTACTTTAATTAATCTAACTGATCTAGCATTTAGTTTTCTAGGCCGACCGCTTCTCTTAGAGGCTTCCAAGATACCTTTTTGTTTATATTTGTTCAATATTGCCCACACTGCTTTACGCTTCAGCTTCAAATTTTTGGCAATGTCGACTTGACGTTGACCATCTTTGTATAACTCAATTATCTTAGTTTTCACATCGAAAGAAATTTCTGGACCACGCGGCATGGTTTTAAAATCGCTCAACTTATTCCACAATACTTGGTGAACACAAACTAATCCTCTTCTGACACGAAACTGTACTAAACTAATGTTGAAAAGAATTTGTCTACATATTTTTGTCCCTCATAAAAAAGAACTTATATTCAGACTTATATTGTGTTCATTGCAGATAATATAAAAACAAGGAATTTAGTTTTTCTACTAATAACGCAATTGTTTATGGAGCAATGAAGTATGAATTCGTTTTCTAAAAGGCTTTAGGTAAATATTCATATTTGTCTATATACTTTTGTCCATTACTGTATGTGTTCAAATCAAAATCGACTAAATTTAGTAGACAATCTGAAAAGGAAAATAAATCAATATTGCTGACGTAATCACCATCTAGACCCACCCCCTCCCCCATTTCATCAAAAATAAGCAAAGCGTCCCCTTTAGTGCTTTCGTAATTGAATGTTCTCATCAGAAGTTATTTGAGACTTCCAGTAGCGTTGCTTAGGGTTCTTTTTTATAGCAACTTGTGGCATTATTTTTTCTGTTCTATACGCGTCCGAAAAATTAAAACCCCACGTAATATAATTCTGATCGTTGCGGCGGATTTCTGCCTTCCATAATCAAAATATCACCAGCCACCACTGGTCCATGTGTGTACTTATATTTTAGGCTCGCATGAGAGTAAAGACGCATTTCGATCGATTGTGCCAACAATTTCATCAGCCGTCTCTGAGAATTCGATACGTATTTGGGTTTTTATACAGCGTAATAAGCAAAAGCTTGTTTCGGATTATTGAAGGTGGCATTGTAGGTCGCATAAGACATGCTTGTGCTAAATTTGCAAATCAGCAGCTGCTTTTTTCTTACATCTGATTCGCGACAATGATTCAGCAGTTAATATGAAACATATACTTGTACATTACGTACCTACAAAGGGCGTAGCTACACCGAGCTTACAGGGGCCCCCGCGTACGAATAAAAAATTGCGTAGTGTTATTCACAATCTCACGCTAGTTTTCAGCAAAATAAAAAATGTTCAAGCGCAAAACCTTAAAATTGTACGGCTAGGTCATAGTAGCTTGCTTCCTATTGTTGTTAACCCTCTGGGTTACAACTGCAACAGCTGAAAGAAGCTTATAGAAATTAAAAGTAATTAAAATATCTTAGGACGTCTATGAGGCAACTTTGACTATTAAGCATCGTACTTACTGTCTTCAGAGGCTGAAAATTTAGAAACACTAAGGGTCGATTTCACCAAGGTTGTCAAATCAACAGTCCGTTATTCTCCACCTATAGGGCAACAGTCCGTCAAATACAAGGAATGAGCTTCAAGTTCCAATTAACAAATTTTAGCAACCAATAGCTATGAAATGTTGAAAACACAATACTGTCAAAGTATAAGATGACAGCTTGTCATTGAAACATCACCAGCTTATTGAATATTATGAAATTACATATAATTCAGTCAAAATTTAAAGAAATGTTTGATTTTTTAATTAAATTCATGTTTTAATTACTATTGTTGACTTTTTATTCATGTTTATATTATTTTCTTCAATTGATATGCGATTTTACTGATTCAAGAACATCTACTGGGTGTTTTTTCCTATAAACCTCTTGCAGACAGCCATTAAGCACCTACTTGACGACATTCTCTACCAAAAGATATTGCTCGTTTCCAAACATTCATTCATTTACTTGCCGTTCATCAGAACCATTATGGCACCTTAGATTGATATTCCCACAAAACCATTTAGTTTTTTTGATATCCATACATCCATAAAGTTGAATATTTTTCGTTGTTCAGGAACTGAACAAACATCCACAGTATATTCACAGCGATTAAGAAATTCCCAAATATATGCCTTAAAGCCACCAGCAAACCTCAAACCTGCAAAAAAACTACAGATTTGCCATATTTTTCTTTTTTCACGAGTACACATACTAGGTTATATTTATATTAGACATTATTTGAATACAGCTGATTATTGCATTTCAAGACTCCCCGAGTGACACATGTGTGGGATCTGTCAACCCTTGGTCCCAGTCACAAAACATATACTCTGAAGGTTTGATTCCATGCTATTCAATGACAACACGGTGACTTGTGTGGTTGTGAGCGGCCATTTTGAGAGGGTGCGACATGGCAAGGGTGCTATAGGCAAAAAATAAAAAGTAACAATTGCTGAAACTCCGTTTTTGACGTTACAGGGGTTCCAAATAACTGACATAAAAAAATTGTACTGCTTAAAATGTGGGGGTTGGGGGAAGGTGATTCTAAATGTTGCATCTTTGATATTAGTGAAACACGTTCTATTATGAAGAAGCTTCTGGTCCCAGTGATTACAGGAAATTTAAGTAACTAAAATCCGACGAATTATAGGGGAATTTAGCGTGGAACATTAAAATGATCGATGTGTCAAGGAAATATGTTTTTGAGAACGCTAATTTGGTAGATTTTATACCTGCATGTTCATTTGAATTTCATGACCGGTGAAATGTCCCCATTTCGCCGTTACTCTCAATTTTTGTTCTGCAGTTTGTGATTTTTTTCTGGATATAAGCAGGACACAATTGCCTAAGGTGCTATCAGAGCTTTTTACAAAATTTTGCCTTTGTGCAAGAATTATGGTGGGTTGAAGTGCTTACTATTTGTGCTCAACTTCTTGATATTTTAAAAAGATCCTAGTGGATAAAATCGAAAAAGTGGATCGTTAGCACCCTGTGGACTTTGTTTTTAGCACGCTGCAAGAGTTTCATTTGGAAATAATAAAAAATGGAACGTAAGCTGTGAAGTGCAAATCGGTTTTTGGGTAAAATTCGTCTACTGTTTCGTCCTGCCAGTCCAAGCGACGAGACGGTGCGTTCCGACTAAGAAAAAATGTATTCAAATAATTTGATATCTTTAGTAAAATAAATTCAAGAACTCAAATTCAAATTTGTTTATTCATGTCAATAAACACAATTATGTTAACAAGGGTCATGTGGTACATGGTAAAAATTGAACAAGGGTCATAAAAATATCTTATGCCGTCAAAATAAGAGGAAACAGTTAGGTAGTTTTTGCAAAGCAATATAGAGGTAGGCTTATACCTGGATTAAGTACATTTCTTGTCTACTGTAATAGGTAGATGGAGACGATGCTGCCAGAAATGGATTTGTGCGATCAATAAACAAACCACAAGATTGAACTGCCGTGTTCAATGATTTTTGTATTGCCTTTTTTATTGCCTTACTAGAAAACTCTATTGGGTACATGATGGAGTTTATTATAACTTTACAGTTTGTTGTCTGCCTTCTTCTACAAACTTCACCAAATCGAGACGCTGTCAACCTTATCCTCCGATGAAGGCGCCACAAAGTGCAGTCCTGTGATTTGGTGACTTGTTCGATCTGCAAAATCTCGTCGTCACTTTTTTTAAGTTTCCCTACAACTTCTTTCTTAGCAACCTCCAAATCAATGTCGTTCATGTCAGGTTTTTGACAGAATTCGATATAAAACTATTCATTTTCTTTGGAATTGCTATCCGAATTGTTAGTTATTTTTATATCAGCTTTTTTTGGTCTGAGTTTCTTTTCAAGATTCTTGCGTTTGAGTCTTTGTTTCATCTTAGCGATAAGCGAGGTTGGACTAAGCTTAGATCGCAAATGTATCTGGACCAAATAGACAGGCCGCTGGATATTGTGGCTCACTACAGCTGCAGCACATCTTCCATGGTATGACCTTTTCTTGCAATAATTTATTCGCTTACTTCCCAATGTATTTTGCGATTATAGAGTTGAACTGCTCTATTGTTGACCTCATCATGAATTAAACTCACTGCATTCGTAATTAAAATGGTCGCATATGACCTTTTATTGTCCATTATCAACCTTGATAAAAAAAGGCACTCGAGAACAGTCACACCAACAAGAGTACAGCATAACAATTCAACAACACAATATCGACGAACAGTAACAAGGGGAGAAAAATACTAAATGATCACTTGCTGAGTACCAAAATAGGAAAGGATTTACAGGCTAAATCGCTAATCGAAATCCGACTCTGTTATTATAAAAATTTACCTTGGTATGCACCCGCAGTCATACTTTCGTCTTTTAAAGTAGCGCCGACGACCGTCTACGGCCAGCCCACCCTCGTTTCCTTTTCACCCCCCGTTACCTCAGCAGATGGTGCTCGTAACTGTAGGAGCCACGTTAATCCGAGGGGGGGTTTTAACACCGCCCCTACTCTCCGCTTTATTGAGCTAGGGCGTAAATTTGCACGCCCCTTGACAGCTGTTTTGTCATTAATTAATTTGATTTAAAAAAGAGGAAAGAAGGATCACATCACCATTTTCTCTTATTTATAAAAAAAGGCGTGGCAAATTGCTCCTACAAATCTAAAAATAACATCGATTTATCGATACATCCATGTTGTCTCCACGATGTTTGCATCCCTCCCTAAACAGAAGTAGTTGAGGACTCTCCGAGTATCATGTCGAATACAGCGCTGCGGTCTGCATCGTAGGAAATCGCTGAGAAGCGTGACACAACGAAGTTGATAGCTCGTTGTTATGTAAGATCTATCAAGCAAGAGTTTCTAGGTTTCGAAAAAAATCACATTACGCCATTCCAATAGTACTGTTAACCTTTTTCATGGCAAAAATTTATGCTGAGATCAGAAGAATTTATCGAGCATGAAGTCGGTTATTGGTTAACTGAATTAGTGCATCGATGGTAGACGTATTTCTATAGTGTATTCATTATTTGTATGATGATTATGGCGTGGGAAACGATCGGACATAAAAATACGTTTTTACGTGTTTTCATAAATTAATGTTCATTGTCATTCCAGTAAGTCTAGGTGTTTGACCGTAAACAGAGTATAGATCCATCAGTCAACAACAACGATGTGGCTGAAGAACCGATCGATCGAGCGCGATCGAAAACGTTATAAAGGCAGCAGTGCACAAAATTTGTCATTTCAACGTACAACCACGTCTTTTGGCTTTAAATGTGCGTAAATCAATGCGATTTTCATGCAGTATCGTTTATTTTATGTGTTTTTATGTGTCATTGAAGTCTAGCCCCCCTTCCCCAAAAACATCCCCAAAGTTGTGAGTAACGCGAAAAAGTTATTATTTCGTGAAAATTATAATGAAAAAATGCGGTTTTTGCGTTAATCGCATGAGACAAACATAACTCAAGTGTCCTTGAGTGGACATGGCATTAACTCGTGGTTTACCTCCAAAAAAATATATAGATATAAAAGATTACTATGTTGAATCAGATCGGAAACCCGTAATTGTTGAAAATCACCTTACGCCCAAAATTTTTTCGCGGATATCTGGTCAACTTAACGTGTTCTAACAGCCCATGGTAGTCGTTTGCTCGAGCGGGGTCCGGAACATACTTTTTCAGAGTTAGGGTGAGTTTACCTGGCGTTCGTGCTAAAAAAATTATATTTCAAAAAAATTTGCTTACGCCCAAAATTTTTTTGTGCGAATCGTGTTTATTTAACATGTTCTAACATCCCACCAAGCCGTTTCCCCCAGGGGGGTCCGGAACACCCCGATCCGCACTTCGATCAGATTTCGAGAAAACACCTGTCATTTTTCAAAATCGCTTTACGCCCAAAATTTTTTCACTGATATCCGTTCAACTTAACGTGTTCTAACAGTCCATGATAGTCGATCGCTCGAGCGGGGTCCGGAACATACTTTTTCAGAGTTAGGGTGGGTTTACATGGCGTTCGCGCTAAAAAAATTATATTTCAAAAAAATTGGCTTACGCCCAAAATTTTTTTGTGCGAATCGTGTTTATTTAACATGTTCTAACATCCCACCAAGCCGTTTCCCCCAGGGGGGTCCGGAACACCCCGATCCGCACTTCGATCAGATTTCGAGAAAACACCTGTCATTTTTCAAAATCGCTTTACGCCCAAAATTTTTTCACTGATATCCGTTCAACTTAACGTGTTCTAACAGTCCATGATAGTCGATCGCTCGAGCGGGGTCCGGAACATTCTTTTTCAGAGTTAGGGTGGGTTTACATGGCGTTCGCGCTAAAAAAATTATATTTCAAAAAAATTGGCTTACACCCAAAATTTTTTTGTGCGAATCGTGTTTATTTAACATGTTCTAACATCCCACCAAGCCGTTTCCCCCAGGGGGGTCCGGAACACCCCGATCCGCACTTCGATCAGATTTCGAGAAAACACCTGTCATTTTTCAAAATCGCTTTACGCCCAAAATTTGTTCACTGATATCCGGTCAACTTAACGTGTTCTAATAGCCCATGATAGTCGATCGCTCGAGCGGGGTCCGGAACATAATTTTTTAGGGTTAGGGTGGGTTTACGTGGCGTTCTCACAAAAAAAATTATATTTCTAATAATTGACCAAATGTTTTTTACAGTGCTCCAGTGGATGACCACCGCCCGCACCAGTGGCCATTTATATACCTTATTGAAGGCGATACTCAATACATTTTTAAAAACAAAGATATAGAGCAGATGTTTTGTTGCGATGTGATCAGTTCGGCAATAGGAATTGTCGACTGATGACATCTCAGGTCGATACTGTAGTTATTATTTTTTTTAAAACTTTGAGGTTTGCGGCAAACAGACCCTGTTGCTTCAAAATGTATAATTGCTCCTCTAGGTGGAACTATGTTAACTGGCATTCGGTATTAGAGGAGAACTGCTAGCGACATATCGCAAATAAGGGTCAAGCTGGTTATGCTGCTTAATGCAATATTGAAACAAATCGGATAAGTCCCGCGAACTGAGCAGCAGTCTGTTCCCGCGCTTTGTTTCGGATGCAATTTTGTGGTAGGTGGTAAATTGGGAAATGTCTTGCGGATGCCCATCTTTGAGCAGTTCTTTGTCGGTTTTAGATATCACCTCTAGTTGGTAATCGCGGGCACTACGATATTTAAGCCAGTTGTTTATTCTCTGAACCCCTTGCTTGTTGAAACTGCACATCATCACCAGCCCGACCAATATCGGACGCAGAAAATTTGAAATACTGAGTCGAGTACATTTGGCATATATAGCACAATTGTTCCGATTGCGCCTAAAAGAATATAATGCCAAAAAACACGCATATTTTAACGATCTCCCTGTCATTTTTTATTTCAGTTGATAGAATAGTGAAATTGTCGATTTCGGCCGGGTACTGCTTACCTTTTGTTATTTTCGATTAAATATAACCGTTAATAGCCACCATGCTCGCACATGAAATTTTTGATATGCCTAGGCACTAGTTCACTTCATCCACCAACTTCACGATATCACATATCACACGTGCAACACTCACTTTTTCGCGAAATTCGTTTGCAGACATTGCAGTATTTTGAAGAAATACTGTAACCCGAGATGCCCAACGACACAAACACAACTAAATTATGCCAATAAAAATTTACCTATATTATGTATCCTTGTTTTACAACCTATACCTGTACGTATCCTTTTTGCTTACAACCTGAGGTTTACATAAAATTCCGTTACAATTGTCTATATTACCCCGACATTCCTGCAAACAGCCCAACGGCACGTATTTATTACCTGCATCCGGTACCTTTGCTGGGGACACAAAGTGATTACATTAGTATTAGATTTTGATGTGGGATTCTAAATCGGCGACCTGGTCCCGGTTGTCGACAAACATATGTATACACGGATTTGAAAAATAATCATACTAATGAGGTTCTCTCAGCTAATGGTAAGGCCATGTAAAGAAACTGATAATTTCATCTCACCGTAATCAATACCTGTTCAATATTGATTAAGTGTACATTCTGCGACTTACACGGATACACCTATTAAAATCGCTTTTATTTCACTATATTGTTACATTCTGTATTACAAATACACAAAACCAATATTGTATAGTTTATTCAATAACATTCACATCCGCCTGAGGTGATCATGAGCTATCAGAACACATTAAGTTGACCGGATATCAGTGAAAAAATTTTGGGCGTAAAGCGATTTTGAAACATGACAGGTGTTTTTTCGAATTCTGATCGAAGTGCGGATCGGGGTGTTCCGGACCCCCCTGGGGGAAACGGCTTGATGGGATGTTAGAACATGTTAAATAAACACGTTTTGCACAAAAAAATTTTGGGCGTAAGCCAATTTTTTTGAAATATAATTTTTTAGCGCGAACGCCATGTAAACCCACCCTAACTCTGAGGGAAACGGCTTGATGGGATGTTAGAACATGTTAAATAAACACGTTTTGCACAAAAAAATTTTGGGCGTAAGCCAATTTTTTTGAAATATAATTTTTTAGCGCGAACGCCATGTAAACCCACCCTAACTCTGAAAAAGTATGTTCCGGACCCCGCTCGAGCGATCGACTATCATGGACTGTTAGAACACGTTAAGTTGAACGGATATCAGTGAAAAAATTTTGGGCGTAAAGCGATTTTGAACAATGACAGGTGTTTTTTCGAATTCTGATCGAAGTGCGGATCGGGGTGTTCCGGACCCCCCTGGGGGAAACGGCTTGATGGGATGTTAGAACATGTTAAATAAACACGTTTTGCACAAAAAAATTTTGGGCGTAAGCCAATTTTTTTGAAATATAATTTTTTAGCGCGAACGCCATGTAAACCCACCCTAACTCTGAAAAAGTATGTTCCGGACCCCGCTCGAGCGATCGACTATCATGGACTGTTAGAACACGTTAAGTTGAACGGATATCAGTGAAAAAATTTTGGGCGTAAAGCGATTTTGAAAAATGACAGGTGTTTTCTCGAAATCTGATCGAAGTGCGGATCGGGGTGTTCCGGACCCCCCTGGGGTAAACGGCTTGGTGGGATGTTAGAACATGTTAAATAAACACGATTCGCACAAAAAAATTTTGGGCGTAAGCCAATTTTTTTGAAATATAATTTTTTTAGCGCGAACGCCAGGTAAACTCACCCTAAGTCTGAAAAAGTATGTTTCGGACCCCGCTCGAGCGATCGACTATCATGGGCTGTTAGAACACGTTAAGTTGACCGGATATCAGTGAAAAAATTTTGGGCGTAAAGCGATTTTGAAAAATGACAGGTGTTTTCTCGAAATCGGATCGAAGTGCGGATCGGGGTGTTCCGGACCTCCCTGGGGGAAACGGCTTGGTGGGATGTTAGAACATGTTAAATAAACACGATTCGCACAAAAAAATTTTGGGCGTAAGCCAATTTTTTTGAAATATAATTTTTTTAGCGCGAACGCCTTGTAAACCCACCCTAACTCTGAAAAAGTATGTTCCGGACCCCGCTCGAGCGATCGACTATCATGGGCTGTTAGAACACGTTAAGTTGACCGGATATCAGTGAAAAAATTTTGGGCGTAAAGCGATTTTGAAAAATGACAGGTGTTTTTTCGAATTCTGATCGAAGTGCGGATCGGGGTGTTCCGGACCCCCCTGGGGGAAACGGCTTGGTGGGATATTAGAACATGTTAAATAAACACGTTTTGCAAAAAAAAATTTTGGGCGTAAGCCAATTTTTTTGAAATATAATTTTTTTAGCGCGAACGCCATGTAAACTCACCCTAACCCTGAAAAAGTATGTTCCGGACCCCGCTCGAGCGATCGACTATCATGGGCTGTTAGAACACGTTAAGTTGACCGGATATCAGTGAAAAAATTTTGGGCGTAAAGCGATTTTGAAAAATGACAGGTGTTTTCTCGAAATCTGATCGAAGTGCGGATCGGGGTGTTCCGGACCCCCCTGGGGGAAACGGCTTGGTGGGATGTTAGAACATGTTAAATAAACACGATTCGCACAAAAAAATTTTGGGCGTAAGCCAATTTTTTTGAAATATATTTTTTTTAGTGAGGACGCCATATAAACCCACCCTAACTCTGAAAAAGTATATTCCGGGCCCCGCTCGAGCGATCGACTATCATGGGCTGTTAGAACACGTTAAGTTGACCGGATAACAGTGAAAAAATTTTGGGCGTAAAGCGATTTTGAAAAATGACAGGTGTTTTCTCGAAATCGGATCGAAGTGCGGATCGGGGTGTTCCGGACCTCCCTGGGGGAAACGGCTTGGTGGGATGTTAGAACATGTTAAATAAACACGATTCGCACAAAAAAATTTTGGGCGTAAGCCAATTTTTTTGAAATATAATTTTTTTAGCGCGAACGTCTTGTAAACCCACCCTAACTCTGAAAAAGTATGTTCCGGACCCCGCTCGAGCGATCGACTATCATGGGCTGTTAGAACACGTTAAGTTGACCGGATATCAGTGAAAAAATTTTGGGCGTAAAGCGATTTTGAAAAATGACAGGTGTTTTTTCGAATTCTGATCGAAGTGCGGATCGGGGTGTTCCGGACCCCCCTGGGGGAAACGGCTTGGTGGGATATTAGAACATGTTAAATAAACACGTTTTGCAAAAAAAAATTTTGGGCGTAAGCCAATATTTTTGAAATATAATTTTTTTAGCGCGAACGCCATGTAAACTCACCCTAACCCTGAAAAAGTATGTTCCGGACCCCGCTCGAGCGATCGACTATCATGGGCTGTTAGAACACGTTAAGTTGACCGGATATCAGGGAAAAAATTTTGGGCGTAAAGCGATTTTGAAAAATGACAGGTGTTTTCTCGAAATCTGATCGAAGTGCGGATCGGGGTGTTCCGGACCCCCCTGGGGGAAACGGCTTGGTGGGATGTTAGAACATGTTAAATAAACACGATTCGCACAAATAAATTTTGGGCGTAAGCCAATTTTTTTGAAATATATTTTTTTAGTGAGGACGCCATATAAACCCACCCTAACTCTGAAAAAGTATATTCCGGGCCCCGCTCGAGCGATCGACTATCATGGGCTGTTAGAACACATTAAGTTGACCGGATATCAGTGAAAAAATTTTGGGCGTAAAGCGATTTTGAAACATGACAGGTGTTTTTTCGAATTCTGATCGAAGTGCGGATCGGGGTGTTCCGGACGCCCCTGGGGGAAACGGCTTGATGGGATGTTAGAACATGTTAAATAAACACGTTTTGCACAACAAAATTTTGGGCGTAAGCCAATTTTTTTGAAATATAATTTTTTAGCGCGAACGCCATGTAAACCCACCCTAACTCTGAAAAAGTATGTTCCGGACCCCGCTCGAGCGATCGACTATCATGGGCTGTTAGAACACGTTAAGTTGACCGGATATCAGTGAAAAAATTTTGGGCGTAAAGCGATTTTGAAAAATGAAAGGTGTTTTCTCGAAATCTGATCGAAGTGCGGATCGGGGTGTTCCGGACCCCCCTGGGGGAAACGGCTTGGTGGGATGTTAGAACATGTTAAATAAACACGATTCGCACAAAAAAATTTTGGGCGTAAGCCAATTTTTTTGAAATATAATTTTTTTAGCGCGAACGCCATGTAAACTCACCCTAACTCTGAAAAAGTATGTTCCGGACCCCGCTCGAGCGATCGACTATCATGGGCTGTTAGAACACGTTAAGTTGACCGGATATCAGTGAAAAAATTTTGGGCGTAAAGCGATTTTGAAAAATGACAGGTGTTTTTTCGAATTCTGATCGAAGTGCGGATCGGGGTGTTCCGGACCCCCCTGGGGGAAACGGCTTGGTGCGATGTTAGAACATGTTAAATACACACGATTTGCACAAAAAAATTTTGGGCGTAAGCCAATATTTTTGAAATATAATTTTTTTAGCGCGAACGCCATGTAAACTCACCCTAACTCTGAAAAAGTATGTTCCGGACCCCGCTCGAGCGATCGACTATCATGGGCTGTTAGAACACGTTAAGTTGACCGGATATCAGTGAAACAATTTTGGGCGTAAAGCGAGTTTGAAAAATGACAGGTGTTTTCTCGAAATCTGATCGATGTGCGGATCGGGGTGTTCCGGACCCCCCTGGGGGAAACGGCTTGCTGGGATGTTAGAACATGTTAAATAAACACGATTTGCACAAAAAAATTTTTGGCGTAAGCCAATTTTTTTGAAATATAATTTTTTTAGCGCGAACGCCATGTAAACTCACCCTAACTCTGAAAAAGTATGTTCCGGACCCCGCTCGAGCGATCGACTATCATGGGCTGTTAGAACACGTTAAGTTGACCGGATATCAGTGAAAAAATTTTGGGCGTAAAGCGAGTTTGAAAAATGACAGGTGTTTTCTCGAAATCTGATCGAAGTACGGATCGGGGTGTTCCGGACCCCCCTGGGGGAAACGGCTTGGTGGGATGTTAGAAACATGTTAAATAAACACGATTCGCACAAAAAAATTTTGGGCGTAAGCCAATTTTTTTGAAATATAATTTTTTTAGCGCGAACGCCTTGTAAACCCACCCTAACTCTGAAAAAGTATGTTCCGGACCCCGCTCGAGCGATCGACTATCATGGGCTGTTAGAACACGTTAAGTTGACCGGATATCAGTGAAAAAATTTTGGGCGTAAAGCGATTTTGAAAAATGACAGGTGTTTTTTCGAATTCTGATCGAAGTGCGGATCGGGGTGTTCCGGACCCCCCTGGGGGAAACGGCTTGGTGGGATGTTAGAACATGTTAAATAAACACGATTTTGCAAAAAAAAATTTGGGCGTAAGCCAATTTTTTTGAAATATAATTTTTTTAGCGCGAACGCCATGTAAACTCACCCTAACCCTGAAAAAGTATGTTCCGGACCCCGCTCGAGCGATCGACTATCATGGGCTGTTAGAACACGTTAAGTTGACCGGATATCAGTGAAAAAATTTTGGGCGTAAAGCGATTTTGAAAAATGACAGGTGTTTTCTCGAAATCTGATCGAAGTGCGGATCGGGGTGTTCCGGACCCCCCTGGGGAAACGGCTTGGTGGGATGTTAGAACATGTTAAATAAACACGATTCGCACAAAAAAATTTTGGGCGTAAGCCAATTTTTTTGAAATATAATTTTTTTTAGCGCGAACGCCATGTAAACCCACCCTAACTCTGAAAAAGTATGTTCCGGACCCCGCTCGAGCGATCGACTATCATGGGCTGTTAGAACACGTTAAGTTGACCGGATATCAGTGAAAAAATTTTGGGCGTAAAGCGATTTTGAAAAATGACAGGTGTTTTCTCGAAATCTGATCGAAGTGCGGATCGGGGTGTTCCGGACCCCCCTGGGGGAAACGGCTTGGTGGGATGTTAGAACATGTTAAATAAACACGATTCGCACAAAAAAATTTTGGGCGTAAGCCAATTTTTTTGAAATATAATTTTTTAGCGCGAACGCCATGTAAACCCACCCTAACTCTGAAAAAGTATGTTCCGGACCCCGCTCGAGCGATCGACTATCATGGGCTGTTAGAACACGTTAAGTTGACCGGATATCAGTGAAAAAATTTTGGGCGTAAAGCGATTTTGAAAAATGACAGGTGTTTTCTCGAAATCTGATCGAAGTGCGGATCGGGGTGTTCCGGACCCCCCTGGGGGAAACGGCTTGGTGGGATGTTAGAACATGTTAAATAAACACGATTCGCACAAAAAAATTTTGGGCGTAAGCCAATTTTTTTGAAATATAATTTTTTTAGCGCGAACGCCATGTAAACTCACCCTAACTCTGAAAAAGTATGTTCCGGACCCCGCTCGAGCGATCGACTATCATGGGCTGTTAGAACACGTTAAGTTGACCGGATATCAGTGAAAAAATTTTGGGCGTAAAGCGATTTGAAAAATGACAGGTGTTTTCTCGAATCTGATCGAAGTGCGGATCGGGGTGTTCCGGACCCCCCTGGGGGAAACGGCTTGGTGGGATGTTAGAACATGTTAAATAAACACGATTCGCACAAAAAAATTTTGGGCGTAAGCCAATTTTTTGAAATATAATTTTTTTAGCGCGAACGCCATGTAAACTCACCCTAACTCTGAAAAAGTATGTTCCGGACCCCGCTCGAGCGATCGACTATCATGGGCTGTTAGAACACGTTAAGTTGACCGGATATCAGTGAAAAAATTTTGGGCGTTAAAGCGATTTTGAAAAATGAACAGGTGTTTTCTCGAAATCTGATCGAAGTGCGGATCGGGGTGTTCCGGACCCCCTGGGGGAAACGGCTTGGTGGGATGTTAGAACATGTTAATAAACACGATTCGCACAAAAAATTTTGGGCGTAAGCCAATTTTTTTGAAATATAATTTTTTTAGCGCGAACGCCATGTAAACTCACCCTAACTCTGAAAAAGTATGTCCGGACCCCGCTCGAGCGATCGACTATCATGGGCTGTTAGAACACGTTAAGTTGACCGGATATCAGTGAAAAATTTTGGGCGTCGTAAAGCGAGTTTGAAAAATGACAGGTGTTTTTCTCGAATTCTGATCGATGTGCGGATCGGGGTTGTTCCGGACCCCCCTGGGGGAAACGGCTGGTGGGATGTTAGAAACATGTTAAATAAACACGATTTGCACAAAAAAATTTTGGGCGTAAGCCAATTTTTTTGAAATATAATTTTTTAGCGCGAACGCCATGTAAAACTCACCCTAACTCTGAAAAAGTATGTTCCGGACCCCGCTCGAGCGATTCGACTATCATGGGCTGTTAGAACACGTTAAGTTGACCGGATATCAGTGAAAAAATTTTGGGCGTAAAGCGAGTTTGAAAAATGACAGGTGTTTTCTCGAAATTCTGATCGAAGTAAGGATCGGGGTGTTCCGGACCCCCCTGGGGGAAACGGCTTGGTGGGATGTTAGAACATGTTAAATAAACACGATTCGCACAAAAAAATTTTGGGCGTAAGCCAATTTTTTTGAAATATAATTTTTTTAGCGCGAACGCCATGTAAACCCACCCTAACTCTGAAAAAGTATGTTCCGGACCCCGCTCGAGCGATCGACTATCATGGGCTGTTAGAACACGTTAAGTTGACCGGATATCAGTGAAAAAATTTTGGGCGTAAAGCGATTTTGAAAAATGACAGGTGTTTTTTCGAATTCTGATCGAAGTGCGGATCGGGGTGTTCCGGACCCCCCTGGGGGAAACGGCTTGGTGGGATGTTAGAACATGTTAAATAAACACGATTCGCAAAAAAAATTTTGGGCGTAAGCCAATTTTTTTGAAATATAATTTTTTTAGCGCGAACGCCATGTAAACCCACCCTAACTCTGAAAAAGTATGTTCCGGACCCCGCTCGAGCGATCGACTATCATG